>JALBCR010001658.1:0-178198 GCA_030710515.1 Abscondita cerata | reverse complement strand
GAAAACGCATAGAAGGGGTAAAGATAGAGCGACAAAATTTGGCACGCATATAAAACTCGATAAGTTATTCCGGTTTTTAGACAATTTTTCGGGTTTTTCGACGTTTTCAAGTGATTGGATGGGGATTTTGTCGTTTTTTACGCGCTTTCATTTGGAAACTAATAATAGTAGAGCTACGATACGTAACCGTAGAGATCTTAAGATTTACCAACTTTTATTATTCTTGAAAAATTTAAAAATTTTAATTAATAAAAAAGTTATAAAGATTTTTAGTTTTTGTTTCAAAACTTCTTGGTCGAAATATTGTTTCGTAGCGTTATCGATTACTACGAAACAATACGTTAAAAATATAAACTTTAAAACTTAAGCAAACAAAAGTAGGACCAACAAAAGTTTTAATATCTGTTTTGCAAAATGTCATAGCGTAGACCTAAACTATGAGCTACGAAATACAAAATTAAAAAATGTTTTAAAGCTATAAAAATTTGTAGTAGTATAGAACTAGGTCGAATCAAACTTTTTTACTCTTGATAATTTTAAATATTTTTTTAGTTCCGTCGCTGCGAGTCGTTAAAAACGAGCTACAAAAAATTTTTAAAAATAGATTTTTTCGTAGACAAAATTATTTAAAAATTCAAAAAATTACGAGTGATAAAACTTAAAGTTTACAAACATTTTAATAACTTGTAAAATTATTGTACCTTTTTTCAGTAAAGTGCTACGAAGACCTGAACGTAATGCTACGAAATTTGGTAGCAAACTTTTTTGTATCATGATATTATTTCGTATCTGTTTTCGTAACCGAGATAATGTTTGTCAAACAAAGAGCTACGACATTTTCATTCAAGGTCATTTTTTTAATAGTTAGCATTAACTTATCGTCACCAAATTTGGTGTATAAGCCAAACTAATAAAATCCATTATTTTTGATGTCTTATAAATTGTTTATATCTTTTTTCAAAACAAGGTTACGTAGACCTTTGCAAAATGCTACGAAAAAAAATTTGTTTAAAACTAAGGCTACGAAATTTAACAGACACATACAAAATAAACAGATTTAACATTTTTTGTATCTTAAAAATTTTTTGTTTCGTTTTTCGTAGAAGAGATATTAACTATCGAAGTTAATGCTACGAAATTAAAACTTCGGAGGCCTTTTTCATAATGATAGATTAAAGTAAAAACAACCAAAATGGAAGTATAAATAAATTTTATTTACTAGATCGTTTTTGTAAGACAATGATCTTCCGTACCTACTATCAAAAACTGCTACGAAGATCTAAGCGAAATTCTACGAAACAAAACATTTTTTATTTTAGCAGTTACGAAATTTTATGGACATATAGATAATAATCAAATTTAACTTTTTTTTATCTTGCAAATTTTTTGAATCTTTTTTCGTAGAAAAGATATCGATTATCAAAGTTAATGCTACGAAATTAAAACTTTGGAGCCTTTTTTCTTAATGTTAGACTAAAGTAAGAACAACCAAAATTAGATTATAAATAAATCTTATTTAGTAGATTGTAAACTGCTACGGAAACCTAAGCGAAATGCTACGAAACAAAAAAATTTTTATTATTACAGCTACGAAATTTGATGAACGTATAGATTATAGTTTAATTTAACTTTTTGTATTTTAAAATTTTTTTGTATCAATTCCCGTAGAAGAAATATCGATTACCAAAGTTAATGCTACGGAATTGAAACTTTGGAACTTTTTTCTTAGTGATAGACTAAAGTGAGAACAACCAAAATTGGAGTATACATAAATCTTATTTAGTACATTATTTTTGTAAGATAAAGATTTTCCGTATCTACTATCAAAAAAAAATGCTACGGAGACCAAAGCAAAATGTTACGAAACAAACATTTTTTATTTCTACAAGAAAAAAGTATAGGTGCATTAGCGACGGATGAAGTAAAGATGAGAAAATTGATTAAACTTTTAAAGGTTTGGAGACAACAAAACTACAAGCAAATGTAAAAAAAATAAGAACAATGGAATGAAGAAGAGAAAAAAGAAATATAATAGTAGCGTAAGTATAGAAGATAGAAGAAAGGACATTTAGGAAAGATTTTTAAAAGACTACTAAGAAAAAGATGTAAACAAAACTACAAACAAATATTAAGGAAAAGAAAAATAATGGCAAGAAGAATAATGGAAGCAGTAGAAGAGAAATGGAACAAAAAAGAGAACTGCAATCATTAACAATTGAAAATGTTACTAGATAAACAGAAACAGGAAGAAAAGGAAGAAAAAAAGAGAAATAAATGATAAGTAAAACATAAACAGGAAATGTCAGCAAAAATATACAAAAAGAGTAAAGAGAAATCCGACCATTAAAAACGTTACTAAATGAACAGAATCAGAAAGAAAAAGAATAATAAAATATAAAAAAAAGCGAAGGTAGAGTAAGCAAAATTGCAAAAAAGTACTGAAAGAAATTATAAGAAGAATAGATAAAGCAGTAAAAGAGAAAAAAGAAAAAAGAACACAAGAAAAAAAGAGAGGATTAATAATAAATAAGTGGTACAAAAAGTTAAAAAAATGTGATCATAGCATTAAAAATGTTACTAAATTAACATAATCAGAAAGAAAAGAAAGAGAAAGAAAGAAATAAAAGATAAACAAAAACGGACAGAATAGAGTAAAAGATATTAAAAAAGCTATAAATAGAAACATCGAAAAAAAACAAAAACTGCAACAAAATTAACAAAGGAATCAAAAATAATGCTAACAAAAATGGAAGAGACAGTAGAAGAAAAGTGGTATAAAAGCCAAAAAAGAAATTAAACCATTTGTAACGGTTGCAGTTCACAAACAATAATAGATAAAAATAAAGTGACGGCTCTAACTATGCAACTTAAAAAAAAAGAAAGAACAATGTTTGGTTAAAAGTAGTGTACTAAATTTGTAGGGGGTCTTGTATTTATAAGCGTTAGCACAGCAGCCCGGCTAAGTCGGTGAGATGGGAAAGGTCTTAAGCGCTTTAACTCTGAGGGAGTTTGTGCTTACAACAACGAGGGTGGGTGGATGGAGACTACCCCGAATAACAATTCTCTTAAACGCTAAAGGTATAACCGCTTGATGTCGCGTGTACTTAAGTTACGAACGCATGCAAAATGAATTGGTTCCTTAAAACGATAACTTAGCTGTATATTGCTGCATGTAGTTCTGATAAGAAAGGTTCTTGCTAACGGCAGCCAGTTGACAGCTACCCAAAGATCAGTAGGATTTCTCTGAAAAAAAATCGTTGGGAGCAGATTGTTGCCTTTGTAAACAGCAAATTCACAGCGTGCGTGACCCCCAACCGCTGAAGGATGTTCGGCCGTGTATCTTCGAGGACGACTACAGCGCGATTGCAGACACGTTTTGTGTCGCAAAGGGTTCCTAATTGCTCGTTCCAGCGCCCCCAGAAATTATCCAGACAATTAATTATGAGTAGAATATGAGGTCCAGACTCGTGCTAAAACAATACGTTGTAATTAGCAATTAATACAACCACTAAATTAACCAAAGAAATAGCAAAAAAACCACTTACGGCGTAATCGGTCGGATTTATATTTCCACACTAATTTATCGTGCAATTATTGAAGCCACATTCAAATTTTATATGTAGTTTTTAGCTTCGTACAGCAGTAGAAGAAAAGTGGTACAGGAAGGTAAAGAGAAATACAACTATCAACCATTGAAAATTTACTAAATGAATAGAACCAAGAAGAAAAAATAAAATATAAATGTTCTAATGGTACTAAAAGTTAAATAAATGTTTATACACTGGATACTAATAATAGTGATAAGTGGAACTCGTGAACAAAAATTTGATCATTCTTCTAAAAAGAAAGATATGCACAACATCACTTCTCGTCAAGTGTCCTGATAGTACCACCGGTTAAAAAGTAGAGAAAACCACAGACACTTTCATTAAAAAGAAATGATAACTATCAGAACTTTTAAAATTACCGATCAACGTTTGCAAAAAGTGTGAGATGATCAGCATACCAAACTTTCGCTGTTGGTACCAAAGAACAAAAAAATTATGACATTAGAACTTGTGAAGACGATCACTCTTGCACAAAGAACTAGAAGCATAATTAATGTAAAAGAAGTATAGAAAGAACGTTAACCACACACACTCTCTTAAGAACATTATAATAATGGTCAAAAATTACCGCAAAAAAACACTTGAACCGCGATATCTTCCCGGATCCGCAACTGGAGTTAACTCCAGAGGCTTGAAACTAGCCATTCGAAACCTTAAGTCTAATCAAGAAAAAATTTATTAGGAAGAGTTGGTGCAGGTAACATGTCAAAGAGCTCGTTGCCCCCAAAAGCTGTACCAACTGTCAAAGAATTGGTAATACGAGCGATTATTGTGAGACTCCCACCATAACTATTTCGACGATGAAAAACTTCATGTATTAGCTATGGACAAAGAGCAAACCTCTTGCACTCTTTATGGAGATCAGCGGCGAATTCGAGAAGAGGAAATCCCAACAAGTTAGAGAAAACCTATCTGATCCAACTGAGGAGTGGTGCCACCTACGCAGAGATCTTGGTGGATCAAATTACAAGTTGGGTCCAAATCAAGACGAAGTCCAAAAAAACCGTAGCTAACAAGAATTTTAAAAATAAGTTAACACTGAACTGAAGGATTCCCGCACGGTAGTTACTAAGTCAAGGGTCAGTTATGCTTACGGACCTAGAAGAAAGCACCTCAACTACGGAAATCGCTCAAGTTTACAGTAAACACTTAAACTGCGATATACTGGCAGACCATAAACTGGCTTTTTTTAAACTTCCGAAAGTCAAGTCCTAAGCCTAATCAAGAAAAAACTATTCATAGCGTGCCAAAGAGCTTGTAGCTCTCAAAAGATGCATCAACATCTTCATTTAAATTAAAAAAATAAAACCAAAAACCAAAAAAAATTTAAAAATTTTTTCCTTTCTTTTTTTTATTTTTCTTTTTTTTTATTTTTTTTTTTTTTTTTTTTTTTAATTAATTTTAATTATTTTTTTTTTTTTTTTTTTTTTAATTTTTTTTTTTTTTTTTTTTTAAAAAAAATAAATAAAATTATTTTCTTTTTTTTTTTTTTCAAATAAAAAATTTTTTTATTTAACCAATTTTTTAATTTCCAAATATTTTTTTTTCTTTTTTTAAAAAAAAAATAACAAAACAAAACTAAAATTTGAGTAGAGAAGATCTCAACAAGTTAGAGATAATCTGGAGAGTGGTTCTACTTACACTAAGATCTTGGTCAATCAAATTTCAAGGATGGGTTCAAATCAAAACGCAGACCAAGAAAACTGAATTTTGAAAATAAGTTAACCACTTAACTGAAGGATTTCGTTGAAGTAAAGCTAAGGTTTTACGCTAACACTTGAACTACGATATCCTCCCAGTTCCGCACATAAGAATTGCAACTAGCGTTAACTCCAGAGCCAAAACTGACTTTTCTTACATTTTTGGAAGATCTAGTATTAAGCCTAATCAAGAAAAAAAAATGTTGGAAAAGGTTGGTGGAGGTGGCTTGCCAAAAAACTCATCATACGAGCGAGTATGGTAACGCTCCCACTAGAACCATTTTATATTTCTAATGTGTGGGGTTTGAGCATAGTAAAAAAGAGTGCGACAAAACGGCATGTTGCCACTTCTGCCATAAATACAGACAACTAGTTGCTAAACCGTCCGACTCAATAACATTCGAGGTCCACACCCTCCCAATTAACCATGGTAAATGTAGAACTGCCACCGTTCTTCTAATGAACACTTTGGTAATTGGAAACGTGCACCTAGTTTTAGTCCCAGAACGTAACTTATCAATTTGAAAGAAAACTAACAATCGCAACTGAATTAGTAACGGCAGCAATTCAGTTGCCTCCTAAAAATATCATCCAGAATGACATCTTTATTAGTGGTACGTTAAAGGAATCATTAAGTTTAGAGAAGTTTTCAACCATACTTTAAACTAAACTCTCCTAGAATTGCTAAATCATTGGAGTTGAATTCAACGCAAAGTCGTCTGCACGGGGAGCTAGGCTAGACGATGATAAAGGATCTATAATTGAGGAATGGTGCCTGAATCAGAAAGAAACCCCGACTTACACTAATAAGAAAGGCACCTCACCTTGGAAAGGTCTGATTTAAAATCGTAAGAAAAATAGCCTCAAATGAAGTCAAATCTATTTTGCAGATCTAAATAGAAATGGATTTGTAGTAGACTATTAGTAGTACTAGCCTCAATTCCTAACAATGCCTTAAATCCTAATGATTTCATATTAAATAATATGCTACATCATTTCCTGATCTCTGTAAAATTGCTAAATTAGTCTTAATCGCGATTATCTACCTTGATTAACAATAATAAGTCTTTTAATTTAACGTATAGAGTCCCCCATGGCTTTATCCTAGAGCCTACGTTAGCAATCAGCAATCTGACTCCTTTGCCAGTGACCTTGCTTTTGTAGTCAGCGAACAGACTAAACCCAATGCATCTGTTAGATTAATGGTCTGAGTATTCTAATGTTTGCGGAAAAAAATTAAATTAAAGAAAATTGGATAAAACACCCGTTAGTGGAAAACAAATTACATACCTAGGTTGTGTCATTGGGCATAATTCTAACTTTCCAGTTTACATTTTTTTTACGGTCGAAAGGGCGAGAAGCTGATTAGGACTCTGAGTAAGCTAATAATTAACACAGACACAGTTGCTACTAGCAAAAGGAAGGTTTGTAAAGGTTGCAGTTCACAAATAATAATAAAAAAGAAAGCTACTTGGCTCGAAGTACCGCACTAAATTCGTGGAGGATCCAGTATTTGTAGTAGTTAGCACAGCAGTGTCCAGCTTAGTTGCTGAGTTGAGGAGGTCCTTGAGGAACTGTAAAGAAATAGACTGCCACCTGCTGGGTAATAGATAGAAATAAAACCGACCAACAGGAATTCAATAGGTTTTACTAAAGGTTTAATACGCTAAGACGAACACATATCAGAGAGACAAATAGAAAATTATATGTAGCAAATAAAACTTACAGTACTAGGAGAATATGTGAAAAGTAAGAGAGACTGTCGCATAAGATTTACGGGCGTTAGCAACAACAATTTAATTAAAGCTCGCAATCAATGTGTTGAAACTCAGTTAAGCTGTTGTTTGTTACATCCCAAATTAAAGTTACCGTTTCAATTGAGGATTGGTTACTAAGAAAACTTGACGTACACACGTCACTTACGCACGGTGACTTAAAACTAACTTAAACTCGGAATAGCACGGTAAGTAGCTCCCGCCAACCCAAAAAGCCTTTTGTTTTAGCTTTACCTACATTATCTAAAGCGCCCAAGCACTTATGGAGCTAGTTAAAAATAAAACAGAACGTCGCGTCGGTGGTGGAGTTTACCCCGGATAAAAATTTACTTGTATGCTAGGGATTTAATCCGTTTAATGTCACATCTACGTGAGCTTCATATGCATGAATAGTGAATAGGTTTCTTAAACAGTAAACTTAGCTGTATTCTGTAGTATGCAGTTCCGAGAAGGAAGGTTCTTGCTAGCGACAGTATTTGACAGATTCAGAAGATAGGTAACCCCAGAATATCCCTTAGGAAAAATATACGACGAAGAACGGAAGGCAGATATGTTCCCTCAAAGCAGCAAGTATGCAGCGTAAACGACCCCTCAGCCTGTAGAGTTCATCAGCCGTTGGCAGCTTAAATGTAGGCGAAACCGTGGTAGTCGTCAAGGGTTGTTAAATAGCCATTCCAGCACCACCAGGAATTATCCAAATTGTAATACACTAGTAGAATATGAGGTCAACGCACGTAGGTGAATGCGGTCGGATTTACATTTATACACCAATATAACTTGAAATTATTGAAGCACACATTAATAATTTATGTGTAAAATTTTAGATTCACGAAGAATGCCAAACACCCAGTAGAAGGAAGTAGAAAATGTTTCCTCGTAATCTTCGAAACTTTTTGTGAATTAAACAATCCACCAATGAAAAAATCGAACAGGCGCGGCAAATTCAAATTGTAAAGTGTTACACACGACACACGTTTCTAAGAAGGCTCCTGAAATACGTTTTCTTTCTTTTACATTCTTTTAAAGTACACTGGTAGCTAACGAATTTTGTACATTTTTCGATTTAAAAGATATCTAATTAAATCAAGAGCTTACGCATTTTGACAGCTATGATCGTTGATTTTGATAATTTTTTTGACATTTTGACTATCTTCCATTCTTTTAAAAATTAAATTTTTTTTTTTCATTTATTAATTAAAATTTTTTCTTTTTATTAAAATATATCTAATTAAAAAAAAAAACTACGCATTTTGACAACTGTGTTTTCTGATTTTTTAAATTATTGTATTTCAAAATACAAAACATAAGATATTTATAATCTAACATTTTATAAAATAAAAATTTTTTTACCGACTGACATGAAAATACAAGACATAGAACATTTATAATCTAAAATTTTATAGAATAAAGTTTTTTTACCGAATGATGTAATTTAGAATTTTGTATCTTTTTCAATTTAGAAGATATCAGATTAAATCAAAAGCTTACGCATTTTGACACCTGTGTTCTTTGATTTTTTTAACTTTTAGAATCCAAAATACAAGATTTAGAACATTTATAATCTAACATGTTATAGAATTAAACTTTGTTTATTGATTGACGTGAATTAGAATTTTGTATCTTTTTCCATTTAGAAGATATTAGATTAAATCAAGAGCTTACGCATTTTGACAGCTGTGTTCTTTGATTTTTTTAACTTTTAGAATCCAAAATACAAGATTTAGAACATTTATAATCTAACATTCTATAGAATTAAACTTTGTTTATTGATTGACGTAAATTAGAGTTTTGTATCTTTTTCCATTTAGAAGATATTAGATTAAATCAAGAGCTTACGCATTTTGACAGCTGTGTTTTTTGATTTTTTTAACTTTTAGAATCCAAAATACAAGATTTAGAACATTTATAATCTAACATTTTATAGAATTAAACTTTGTTTATTGATTGACGAAAATTAGAGTTTTGTATCTTTTTCCATTTAGAAGATATTAGATTAAATCAAGAGCTTACGCATTTTGACAGCTATGTTCTTTGATTTTTTAAATTCTGGAATCTAAAATACAAGACTTGAACATTTATAATCTAACATCTAAGAAGTAACCTTTGTTTATTGATTGACGTAAACTAGAATTTTGTATCTTTTCCATTAAGAAGATATTAGACTAAATCAAAAGCTTACGCATTTTGACAGCTGCGTTTTTGATTTTTTTAACTTTTAGAATCTAAAACTACAAGATTTAGAACATTTATAATCTAACATTCTATGGAATAAAAGTTCTTTACCGAATGATGTAAATTAGAATTTTGTATCCTTTTCCATTTAGAAGATATTAGATTAAATCAAGAGCTTACGCATTTCGACAGCTATGTTCTTTGATTTTTTAAATTCTGGAATCTAAAATACAAGATTTTGAACATTTATAATCTAACATTCTATAGAATTAAACTTTGTTTATTGATTGACGTAAATTAGAATTTTGTATCTTTTTCCATTTAGAAGATATTAGACTAAATCAAGAGCTTACGCATTTTGACAGCTGTGTTTTTTGATTTTTTTTAACTTTTAGAATCCAAAATACAAGATTTAGAACATTTATAATCTAACATTCTATGGAATAAAAGTTTCTTTACCGAATGATGTAAATTAGAATTTTGTATCTTTTTCGATTTAGAAGATATCAGATTAAATCAAAAGCTAACGCATTTTGACAGCTGTGTTCTTTGATTTTTTAACTTTTAGAATCCAAAATACAATATTTAGAACATTTACAACCTAACATTCTATAGAATTAAAGTTTGTTTATTGATTGACTTGAATTAGAATTTTGTATCTTCTTTCCATTTAGAAGATATTAGACTAAATCAAGAGCTTACGCATTTTGACAGCTGTGTTCTTTGATTTGTTTAACTTTTAGAATCCAAAATACAAGACTTAGAACATTTATAATCTAACATTCTATAAAATAAAAGTTTTTTACTGAATGATGTAAATTAGAATTTTTGTATCTTTTTCCATTTAGAAGATATTAGATTAAATCAAGAGCTTACGCATTTTGACAGCTGTGTTCTTTGATTTTTTTAAATTTAGAATCTAAAATACAAGATTTAGAACATTTATAATCTAACATTCTATAGAAGTAAACTTTGTTTATTGATTGACTTGAATTAGAATTTTGTATCTTTTCCATTTAGAAGATATTAGATTAAATCAAGAGCTTACGCATTTTGACAGCTGTGTTTTTTTGATTTTTTTAACTTTTAGAATCCAAAATACAAGATTTAGAACATTTATAATCTAACATTCTATAGAATTAAACTTTGTTTATTGATTGATGAAAATTAGAATTTTGTATCTTTTTCCATTTAGAAGATATTAGATTAAATCAAGAGCTTACGCATTTTGACAGCTATGTTCTTTGATTTTTTAAATTCTGGAATCTAAAATACAAGATTTGAACATTTATAATCTAACATTCTATAGAAGTAAACTTTGTTTATTGATTGACGTAAATTAGAATTTTGTATCTTTTTCCATTTAGAAGATATTAGACTAAATCAAGAGCTTACGCATTTTGACAGCTGTGTTTTTTTGATTTTTTTTAACTTTTAGAATCCAAAATACAAGATTTAGAACATTTATAATCTAACATTCTATAGAATAAAAGTTTGTTTACCGATTGATGTAAATTAGAATTTTGTATCTTTTCCATTTAGAAGATATTAGATTAAATCAAGAGCTTACGCATTTCGACAGCTATGTTCTTTGATTTTTTTAAATTCTGGAATCTAAAATACAAGATTTGAACATTTATAATCTAACATTCTATAGAATTAAACTTTGTTTATTGATTGACGTGAATTAGAATTTTGTATCTTTTTCCATTTAGAAGATATTAGACTAAATCAAGAGCTTACGCATTTTGACAGCTGTGTTTTTTGATTTTTTTTAACTTTTAGAATCCAAAATACAAGATTTAGAACATTTATAATCTAACATTCTATAGAATTAAACTTTGTTTATTGATTGACGAAAAATTAGAATTTTGTATCTTTTTCCATTTAGAAGATATTAGATTAAATCAAGAGCTTACGCATTTTGACAGCTATGTTCTTTGATTTTTAAATTCAGTAATCTAAAATACAAGACTTTGAACATTTATAATCTAACATTCTATAGAAGTAACCTTTGTTTATTGATTGACGTAAATTAGAATTTTGTATCTTTTTCCATTAAGAAGATATTAGACTAAATCAAAAGCTTACGCATTTTGACAGCTGCGTTTTTTGATTTTTTAACTTTTAGAATCCAAAATACAAGATTTAGAACATTTATAATCTAACATTCTATGGAATAAAAGTTTCTTTACCGAATGATGTAAATTAGAATTTTGTATCCTTTTCCATTTAGAAGATATTAGATTAAATCAAGAGCTTACGCATTTTGACAGCTATGTTCTTTGATTTTTTTAAATTCTGGAATCAAAATACAAGATTTTGAACATTTATAATCTAACATTCTATAGAATAAACTTTGTTTATTGATTGACGTAAATTAGAATTTTGTATCTTTTTCCATTTAGAAGATATTAGACTAAATCAAGAGCTTACGCATTTTGACAGCTGTGTTTTTTGATTTTTTTTAACTTTTAGAATCCAAAATACAAGATTTAGAACATTTATAATCTAACATTCTATGGAATAAAAGTTTCTTTACCGAATGATGTAAATTAGAATTTTGTATCTTTTTCGATTTAGAAGATATCAGATTAAATCAAAAGCTAACGCATTTTGACAGCTGTGTTCTTTGATTTTTTTAACTTTTAGAATCCAAAATACAATATTTAGAACATTTACAATCTAACATTCTATAGAATTAAAGTTTGTTTATTGATTGACTTGAATTAGAATTTTGTATCTTCTTTCATTTAGAAGATATTAGACTAAATCAAGAGCTTACGCATTTTGACAGCTGCGTTCTTTGATTTTTTAACTTTTAGAATCCAAAATACAAGATTTAGAACATTTATAATCTAACATTCTATAAAATAAAAGTTTTTTTACCGAATGATGTAAATTAGAATTTTGTATCTTTTTCCATTTAGAAGATATTAGATTAAATCAAGAGCTTACGCATTTTGACAGCTGTGTTCTTTGATTTTTTTAACTTTTAGAATCCAAAATACAAGATTTAGAACATTTATAATCTAACATTCTATAGAATTAAAGTTTGTTTATTGATTGACTTGAATTAGAATTTTTGTATCTTTTTCATTTAGAAGATATTAGATTAAATCAAGAGCTTACGCATTTTGACAGCTGTGTTCTTTGATTTTTTTAACTTTTAGAATCCAAAATACAAGATTTAGAACATTTATAATCTAACATTCTATAGAATTAAAGTTTGTTTATTGATTGACTTGAATTAGAATTTTGTATCTTTTTCATTTAGAAGATATTAGATTAAATCAAGAGCTTACGCATTTTGACAGCTGTGTTCTTTGATTTTTTTAACTTTTAGAATCCAAAATACAAGATTTAGAACATTTATAATCTAACATTCTATAGAATTAAAGTTTGTTTATTGATTGACTTGAATTAGAATTTTGTATCTTTTTCATTTAGAAGATATTAGATTAAATCAAGAGCTTACGCATTTTGACAGCTGTGTTCTTTGATTTTTTTAACTTTTAGAATCCAAAATACAAGATTTAGAACATTTATAATCTAACATTCTATAGAATTAAAGTTTGTTTATTGATTGACGTAAATTAGAATTTTGTATCTTTTTCCATTTAGAAGATATTAGATTAAATCAAGAGCTTACGCATTTTGACAGCTGTGTTCTTTGATTTTTTTAACTTTTAGAATCTAAATACAAGATTTAGAACATTTATAATCTAACATTCTATGGAATAAAAGTTTCTTTACCGAATGATGTAAATTAGAATTTTGTATCCTTTTCCATTTAGAAGATATTAGATTAAATCAAGAGCTTACGCATTTTGACAGCTGTGTTCTTTGATTTTTTAAAATTTGGAATCTAAAATACAAGATTTAGAACATTTATAATCTAACATTCTATAGAATTAAACTTTGTTTATTGATTGACGTAAATTAGAATTTTGTATCTTTTTCCATTTAGAAGATATTAGATTAAATCAAGAGCTTACGCATTTTGACAGCTGTGTTTTTGATTTTTTTTAACTTTTAGAATCCAAAATACAAGATTTAGAACATTTATAATCTAACATTCTATGGAATAAAAGTTTCTTTACCGAATGATGTAAATTAGAATTTTGTATCTTTTCGATTTAGAAGATATCAGATTAAATCAAAAGCTAACGCATTTTGACAGCTGTGTTCTTTGATTTTTTTAACTTTAAGAATCCAAAATACAAGATTTAGAACATTTATAATCTAACATTCTATAGAATTAAAGTTTGTTTATTGATTGACTTGAATTAGAATTTTGTATCTTCTTTCATTTAGAAGATATTAGACTAAATCAAGAGCTTACGCATTTTGACAGCTGTGTTCTTTGATTTTTTAACTTTTAGAATCCAAAATACAAGACTTAGAACATTTATAATCTAACATTCTATAGAATAAAAGTTTTTTTACCGAATGATGTAAATTAGAATTTTGTATCTTTTCCATTTAGAAGATATTAGATTAAATCAAGAGCTTACGCATTTTGACAGCTGTGTTCTTTGATTTTTTTAACTTTTAGAATCCAAAATACAAGATTTAGAACATTTATAATCTAACATTCTATAGAATTAAAGTTTGTTTATTGATTGACTTGAATTAGAATTTTTGTATCTTTTTCATTTAGAAGATATTAGATTAAATCAAGAGCTTACGCATTTTGACAGCTGTGTTCTTTGATTTTTTTAACTTTTAGAATCCAAAATACAAGATTTAGAACATTTATAATCTAACATTCTATGGAATAAAAGTTTCTTTACCGAATGATGTAAATTATAATTTTGTATTTTGGAATTCAAAATTCTAGATATAGAACATTTATAATCTAACATTCTATAGATTTAAACTTTGTTTATTGATTGACTTGAATTAGAATTTTGTATCTTTTTCCATTTAGAAGATATTAGAATTAAATCAAAAACTTACATTAACTTAAACTTTAAAATCCAAAATAAAGAAATAGAACATTTATAATTAATTCTGATAAATAAATTTTTTTATAATAATTTAAATTAGAATTTTGTAACTTTTTCTATTTAGAAGATATCAGATTAAATCAAAAGCTTACGCATTTTGACAGCTGTGTTCTTTGATTTTTTTAACTTTTGGAATCCAAAATACAAGATTTAGAACATTTATAATCTAACATTCTATAGAATAAAAGTTTCTTTACCGAATGATGTAAATTAGAATTTTGTATCTTTTTCGATTTAGAAGATATTAGATTAAATCAAAAGCTTACGCATTTTGACAGCTGTGTTCTTTGATTTTTTTAACTTTTAGAATCCAAAATACAAGATTTAGAACATTTATAATCTAACATTCTATAGAATTAAAGTTTGTTTATTGATTGACTTGAATTAGAATTTTTGTATCTTTTTCATTTAGAAGATATTAGATTAAATCAAGAGCTTACGCATTTTGACAGCTGTGTTTTTTGATTTTTTAACTTTTAGAATCCAAAATACAAGATTTAGAACATTTATAATCTAACATTCTATAGAATAAAAGTTTGTTTACCGAATGATGTAAATTAGAATTTTGTATCTTTTCGATTTAGAAGATATCAGATTAAATCAAAGCTTACGCATTTTGACAGCTGTGTTCTTTGATTTTTTTAACTTTTAGAATCCAAAATACAATATTTAGAACATTTATAATCTAACATTCTATAGAATTAAAGTTTGTTTATTGATTGACTTGAATTAGAATTTTGTATCTTCTTTCATTTAGAAGATATTAGACTAAATCAAGAGCTTACGCATTTTGACAGCTGTGTTCTTTGATTTTTTTAACTTTTAGAATCCAAAATACAAAACATAGAACATTTATAATCTAACATTCTATAGAATAAAAGTTTTTTTTACCGAATGATGTAAATTAGAATTTTGTATCTTTTTCGATTTAGAAGATATTAGATTAAATCAAAAGCTTACGCATTTTGACAGCTGTGTTCTTTGATTTTTTTAACTTTTAGAATCCAAAATACAAGATTTAGAACATTTATAATCTAACATTCTATAGAATAAAAGTTTGTTTACCGAATGATGTAAATTAGAATTTTGTATCTTTTCGATTTAGAAGATATCAGATTAAATCAAAAGCTTACGCATTTTGACAGCTGTGTTCTTTGATTTTTTTAACTTTTAGAATCCAAAATACAAGATTTAGAACATTTATAATCTAACATTCTATAGAATAAAGTTTTTTTATTGAATGATGTAAATTAGAATTTTGTATCTTTTTTGAGTTAGAAGATATCAGATTAAATCAAAAGCTAACGCATTTTGACAGCTGTGTTCTTTGATTTTTTTTAACTTTTAAAATCCAAAATACAATATTTAGAACATTTACAAACTAACATTCTATAGAATTAAAGTTTGTTTATTGATTGACTTGAATTAGAATTTTGTATCTTCTTTCATTTAGAAGATATTAGACTAAATGAAGAGCTTACGCATTTTGACAGCTGTGTTCTTTGATTTTTTTAACTTTTAGAATCCAAAATACAAGATTTAGAACATTTATAATCTAACATCCAATAGAATTAAAGTTTGTTTATTGATTGACTTGAATTCGAATTTTTGTATCGTTTTTCATTTAGAAGATATTAGATTAAATCAAGAGCTTACGCATTTTGACAGCTGTGTTCTTTAATTTTTTTAACGTTTAGAATCCAAAATACAAGATTTAGAACATTTATAATCTAACATCCAATAGAATTAAAGTTTGTTTATTGATTGACTTGAATTAGAATTTTTGTATCGTTTTTCATTTAGAAGATATTAGATTAAATCAAGAGCTTACGCATTTTGACAGCTGTGTTTTTTGATTTTTTTAACTTTTAGAATCCAAAATACAAGATTTAGAACATTTATAATCTAACATGTTATAGAATTAAACTTTGTTTATTGATTGACGAAAATTAGAGTTTTGTATCTTTTTCCATTTAGAAGATATTAGATTAAATCAAGAGCTTACGCATTTTGACAGCTATGTTCTTTGATTTTTTAAATTCTGGAATCTAAAATACAAGATTTTGAACATTTATAATCTAACTTGCTATAGAAGTAACCTTTGTTTATTGATTGACGTAAATTAGAATTTTGTATCTTTTTCCATTAAGAAGATATTAGACTAAATCAAGAGCTTACGCATTTTGACAGCTGCGTTTTTTGATTTTTTAACTTTTAGAATCTAAACTACAAGATTTAGAACATTTATAATCTAACATTCTATGGAATAAAAGTTTCTTTACCGAATGATGTAAATTAGAATTTTGTATCCTTTTCCATTTAGAAGATATTAGATTAAATCTAGAGCTTACGCATTTTGACAGCTATGTTCTTTGATTTTTTTAAATTCTGGAATCTAAAATACAAGATTTTGAACATTTATAATCTAACATTCTATAGAAGTAAACTTTGTTTATTGATTGACGTAAATTAGAATTTTGTATCTTTTTCCATTTAGAAGATATTAGACTAAATCAAGAGCTTACGCATTTTGACAGCTGTGCTTTTTGATTTTTTTAACTTTTAGAATCTAAAATACAAGATTTAGAACATTTATAATCTAACATTCTATGGAATAAAAGTTTCTTTACCGAATGATGTAAATTAGAATTTTGTATCTTTTCGATTTAGAAGATATCAGATTAAATCAAAAGCTAACGCATTTTGACAGCTGTGTTCTTTGATTTTTTAACTTTTAGAATCCAAAATACAATATTTAGAACATTTATAATCTAACATTCTATAGAATTAAAGTTTGTTTATTGATTGACTTGAATTAGAATTTTGTATCTTTTTCATTTAGAAGATATTAGACCAAATCAAGAGCTTACGCATTTTGACAGCTGTGTTCTTTGATTTGTTTAACTTTTAGAATCCAAAATACAAACATAGGACATTTATAATCTAACATTCTATAAAATAAAAGTTTTTTTTACCGAATGATGTAAATTAGAATTTTGTATCTTTTTCCATTTAGAAGATATTAGACTAAATCAAGAGCTTACGCATTTTGACAGCTGTGTTCTTTGATTTTTTTAACTTTTAGAATCCAAAATACAAGATTTAGAACATTTATAATCTAACATTCTATAGAATTAAAGTTTGTTTATTGATTGACTTGAATTAGAATTTTTGTATCTTTTTCATTTAGAAGATATTAGATTAAATCAAGAGCTTACGCATTTTGACAGCTGTGTTCTTTAATTTTTTTAACGTTTAGAATCCAAAATACAAGATTTAGAACATTTATAATCTAACATTCTATGGAATAAAAGTTTCTTTACCGAATGATGTAAATTATAATTTTGTATTTTGGAATTCAAAATTCTAGATATAGAACATTTATAATCTAACATTCTATAGATTTAAACTTTGTTTATTGATTGACTTGAATTAGAATTTTGTATCTTTTTCCATTTAGAAGATATTAGAATAAATCAAGAGCTTACGCATTTTGACAGCTGTGTTCTTTGATTTTTTTAACTTTTAGAATCCAAAATACAAGATTTAGAACATTTATAATCTAACATTCTATAGAATTAAAGTTTGTTTATTGATTGACTTGAATTAGAATTTTGTATCTTTTTCATTTAGAAGATATTAGATTAAATCAAGAGCTTACGCATTTTGACAGCTGTGTTCTTTAATTTTTTTAACGTTTAGAATCCAAAATACAAGATTTAGAACATTTATAATCTAACATTCTATGGAATAAAAGTTTCTTTACCGAATGATGTAAATTAGAATTTTGTATTTTGGAATTCAAAATTTAGATATAGAACATTTATAATCTAACATTCTATAGATTTAAACTTTGTTTATTGATTGACTTGAATTAGAATTTTGTATCTTTTTCCATTTAGAAGATATTAGAATAAATCAAAAGCTTACGCATTTTGACAGCTGTGTTTTTTGATTTTTTTAACTTTTAGAATCCAAAATACAAGACTTAGAACATTTATAATCTAACATTTTATAGAATAAAAGTTTTTTTACCGAATGATGTAAATTAGAATTTTGTATCTTTTTCGATTTAGAAGATATTAGATTAAATCAAAAGCTTACGCATTTTGACAGCTGTGTTCTTTGATTTTTTAACTTTTAGAATCCAAAATACAAGATTTAGAACATTTATAATCTAACATTCTATAGAATAAAAGTTTGTTTACCGATTGATGTAAATTAGAATTTTGTATCTTTTCCATTTAGAAGATATTAGATTAAATCAAAAGCTAACGCATTTTGACAGCTGTGTTCTTTGATTTTTTTAACTTTTAGAATCCAAAATACAATATTTAGAACATTTATAATCTAACATTCTATAGAATTAAAGTTTGTTTATTGATTGACTTGAATTAGAATTTTGTATCTTTTTCATTTAGAAGATATTAGACTAAATCAAGAGCTTACGCATTTTGACAGCTGTGTTCTTTGATTTTTTTAACTTTAGAATCCAAAATACAAGATTTAGAACATTTATAATCTAACATTCTATGGAATAAAAGTTTCTTTACCGAATGATGTAAATTAGAATTTTGTATCTTTTTCGATTTAGAAGATATCAGATTAAATCAAAAGCTTACGCATTTTGACAGCTGTGTTTTTTGATTTTTTTAACTTTTAGAATCCAAAATACAAGATTTAGAACATTTATAATCTAACATTCTATGGAATAAAAGTTTCTTTACCGAATGATGTAAATTAGAATTTTGTATCTTTTTCGATTTAGAAGATATCAGATTAAATCAAAAGCTAACGCATTTTGACAGCTGTGTTCTTTGATTTTTTAACTTTTAGAATCCAAAATACAAGATTTAGAACATTTATAATCTAACATTCTATAGAATTAAAGTTTGTTTATTGATTGACTTGAATTAGAATTTTGTATCTTCTTTCATTTAGAAGATATTAGATTAAATCAAGAGCTTACGCATTTTGACAGCTGTGTTCTTTGATTTTTTAACTTTTAGAATCCAAAATACAAGATTTAGAACATTTATAATCTAACATTCTATGGAATAAAAGTTTGTTTACCGATTGATGTAAATTAGAATTTTGTATCTTTTTGGATTTAGAAGATATCAGATTAAATCAAAAGCTTACGCATTTTGACAGCTGTGTTCTTTGATTTTTTAACTTTTAGAATCCAAAATACAAGATTTAGAACATTTATAATCTAACATTCTATGGAATAAAAGTTTTTTTACCGAATGATGTAAATTATAATTTTGTATTTTGGAATTTAAAATTCTAGATATAGAACATTTATAATCTAACATTCTATAGATTTAAACTTTGTTTATTGATTGACTTGAATTAGAATTTTGTATCTTTTTCCATTTAGAAGATATTAGAATAAATCAAAAGCTTACGCATTTTGACAGCTGTGTTCTTTGATTTTTTTAACTTTTAGAATCCAAAATACAAGATTTAGAACATTTATAATCTAACATTCTATAGAATTAAAGTTTGTTTATTGATTGACTTGAATTAGAATTTTTGTATCGTTTTTCATTTAGAAGATATTAGATTAAATCAAGAGCTTACGCATTTTGACAGCTGTGTTCTTTAATTTTTTTAACGTTTAGAATCCAAAATACAAGATTTAGAACATTTATAATCTAACATTCTATAGAATTAAAGTTTGTTTATTGATTGACTTGAATTAGAATTTTTGTATCTTTTTCATTTAGAAGATATTAGATTAAATCAAGAGCTTACGCATTTTGACAGCTGTGTTTTTTGATTTTTTTAACTTTTAGAATCCAAAATACAAGATTTAGAACATTTATAATCTAACATGTTATAGAATTAAACTTTGTTTATTGATTGACGAAAATTAGAATTTTGTATCTTTTTCCATTTAGAAGATATTAGATTAAATCAAGAGCTTACGCATTTTGACAGCTATGTTCTTTGATTTTTTAAATTCTGGAATCCAAAATACAAGACTTTGAACATTTATAATCTAACTTCTATAGAAGTAAAGTTTGTTTATTGATTGACGTAAATTAGAATTTTGTATCTTTTTCCATTTAGAAGATATTAGACTAAATCAAGAGCTTACGCATTTTGACAGCTGTGTTTTTTGATTTTTTAACTTTTAGAATCTAAAATACAAGATTTAGAACATTTATAATCTAACATTCTATAGAATAAAAGTTTCTTTACCGAATGATGTAAATTAGAATTTTGTATCCTTTTCCATTTAGAAGATATTAGATTAAATCAAGAGCTTACGCATTTTGACAGCTGTGTTCTTTAATTTTTTTAACGTTTAGAATCCAAAATACAAGATTTAGAACATTTATAATCTAACATTCTATAGATTTAAACTTTGTTTATTGATTGACTTGAATTAGAATTTTGTATCTTTTTCCATTTAGAAGATATCAGAATAAATCAAAAGCTTACGCATTTTGACAGCTGTGTTTTTGATTTTTTTAACGTTTAGAATCCAAAATACAAGACTTAGAACATTTATAATCTAACATTCTATAGAATAAAAGTTTTTTTACCAAATGATGTAAATTAGAATTTTGTAACTTTTTCGATTTAGAAGATATCAGATTAAATCAAAAGCTAACGCATTTTGACAGCTGTGTTCTTTGATTTTTTAACTTTTAAAATCCAAAATACAATATTTAGAACATTTACAAACTAACATTCTATAGAATTAAAGTTTGTTTATTGATTGACTTGAATTAGAATTTTGTATCTTCTTTCATTTAGAAGATATTAGACTAAATGAAGAGCTTACGCATTTTGACAGCTGTGTTCTTTGATTTTTTTAACTTTTAGAATCCAAAATACAAGATTTAGAACATTTATAATCTAACATTCTATAGAATTAAAGTTTGTTTATTGATTGACTTGAATTAGAATTTTTGTATCGTTTTTCATTTAGAAGATATTAGATTAAATCAAGAGCTTACGCATTTTGACAGCTGTGTTCTTTAATTTTTTTAACGTTTAGAATCCAAAATACAAGATTTAGAACATTTATAATCTAACATCCAATAGAATTAAAGTTTGTTTATTGATTGACTTGAATTAGAATTTTTGTATCGTTTTTCATTTAGAAGATATTAGATTAAATCAAGAGCTTACGCATTTTGACAGCTGTGTTTTTTGATTTTTTTAACTTTTAGAATCCAAAATACAAGATTTAGAACATTTATAATCTAACATGTTATAGAATTAAACTTTGATTATTGATTGACGAAAATTAGAGTTTTGTATCTTTTCCATTTAGAAGATATTAGATTAAATCAAGAGCTTACGCATTTTGACAGCTGTGTTCTTTGATTTTTTTAAATTCTGGAATCTAAAATACAAGATTTGAACATTTATAATCTAACTTTCTATAGAAGTAAGCTTTGTTTATTGATTGACGTAAATTAGAATTTTGTATCTTTTTCCATTTAGAAGATATTAGACTAAATCAAGAGCTTACGCATTTTGACAGCTGCGTTTTTTGATTTTTTAACTTTTAGAATCTAAACTACAAGATTTAGAACATTTATAATCTAACATTCTATGGAATAAAAGTTTCTTTACCGAATGATGTAAATTAGAATTTTGTATCCTTTTCCATTTAGAAGATATTAGATTAAATCTAGAGCTTACGCATTTCGACAGCTATGTTCTTTGATTTTTTAAATTCTGGAATCTAAAATACAAGATTTAGAACATTTATAATCTAACATTCTATAGAAGTAAACTTTGTTTATTGATTGACGTAAATTAGAATTTTGTATCTTTTTCCATTTAGAAGATATTAGACTAAATCAAGAGCTTACGCATTTTGACAGCTGTGCTTTTTTGATTTTTTTAACTTTTAGAATCCAAAATACAAGATTTAGAACATTTATAATCTAACATTCTATGGAATAAAAGTTTCTTTACCGAATGATGTAAATTAGAATTTTGTATCTTTTTCGATTTAGAAGATATCAGATTAAATCAAAAGCTAACGCATTTTGACAGCTGTGTTCTTTGATTTTTTTAACTTTTAGAATCCAAAATACAATATTTAGAACATTTACAACCTAACATTCTATAGAATTAAAGTTTGTTTATTGATTGACTTGAATTAGAATTTTGTATCTTCTTTCATTTAGAAGATATTAGACTAAATCAAGAGCTTACGCATTTTGACAGCTGTGTTCTTTGATTTGTTTAACTTTTAGAATCCAAAATACAAACATAGAACATTTATAATCTAACATTCTATAAAATAAAAGTTTTTTTACCGAATGATGTAAATTAGAATTTTGTATCTTTTTCATTTAGAAGATATTAGACTAAATCAAGAGCTTACGCATTTTGACAGCTGTGTTCTTTGATTTTTTTAACTTTTAGAATCCAAAATACAAGATTTAGAACATTTATAATCTAACATTCTATAGAATTAAAGTTTGTTTATTGATTGACTTGAATTAGAATTTTTGTATCGTTTTTCATTTAGAAGATATTAGATTAAATCAAGAGCTTACGCATTTTGACAGCTGTGTTCTTTAATTTTTTTAACGTTTAGAATCCAAAATACAAGATTTAGAACATTTATAATCTAACATTCTATGGAATAAAAGTTTCTTTACCGAATGATGTAAATTATAATTTTGTATTTTGGAATTCAAAATTCTAGATATAGAACATTTATAATCTAACATTCTATAGATTTAAACTTTGTTTATTGATTGACTTGAATTAGAATTTTGTATCTTTTTCCATTTAGAAGATATTAGACTAAATCAAGAGCTTACGCATTTTGACAGCTGTGTTCTTTGATTTTTTTAACTTTTAGAATCCAAAATACAAGATTTAGAACATTTATAATCTAACATCCTATAGAATTAAAGTTTGTTTATTGATTGACTTGAATTAGAATTTTTGTATCTTTTTCATTTAGAAGATATTAGATTAAATCAAGAGCTTACGCATTTTGACAGCTGTGTTCTTTAATTTTTTTAACGTTTAGAATCCAAAATACAAGATTTAGAACATTTATAATCTAACATTCTATGGAATAAAAGTTTCTTTACCGAATGATGTAAATTAGAATTTTGTATTTTGGAATTCAAAATTCTAGATATAGAACATTTATAATCTAACATTCTATAGATTTAAACTTTGTTTATTGATTGACTTGAATTAGAATTTTGTATCTTTTTCCATTTAGAAGATATCAGAATAAATCAAAAGCTTACGCATTTTGACAGCTGTGTTTTTTGATTTTTTTTAACGTTTAGAATCCAAAATACAAGACATAGAACATTTATAATCTAACATTCTATAGAATAAAAGTTTTTTACCGATTGATGTAAATTAGAATTTTGTATCTTTTTCGATTTAGAAGATATCAGATTAAATCAAAAGCTTACGCATTTTGACAGCTGTGTTCTTTGATTTTTTTAACTTTTGGAATCCAAAATACAAGATTTAGAACATTTATAATCTAACATTCTATGGAATAAAAGTTTGTTTACCGAATGATGTAAATTAGAATTTTGTATCTTTTTCGATTTAGAAGATATTAGATTAAATCAAAAGCTTACGCATTTTGACAGCTGTGTTCTTTGATTTTTTTAACTTTTAGAATCCAAAATACAATATTTAGAACATTTATAATCTAACATTCTATAGAATTAAAGTTTGTTTATTGATTGACTTGAATTAGAATTTTGTATCTTCTTTCATTTAGAAGATATTAGACTAAATCAAGAGCTTACGCATTTTGACAGCTGTGTTCTTTGATTTTTTTAACTTTTAGAATCCAAAATACAAGATTTAGAACATTTATAATCTAACATTCTATAGAATAAAGTTTCTTTACCGAATGATGTAAATTAGAATTTTGTATCTTTTTCGATTTAGAAGATATCAGATTAAATCAAAAGCTAACGCATTTTGACAGCTGTGTTTTTTGATTTTTTTAACTTTTAGAATCCAAAATACAAGATTTAGAACATTTATAATCTAACATTCTATAGAATAAAAGTTTTTTTACTGAATGATGTAAATTAGAATTTTGTATCTTTTCGATTTAGAAGATATCAGATTAAATCAAAAGCTAACGCATTTTGACAGCTGTGTTCTTTGATTTTTTTAACTTTTAGAATCCAAAATACAATATTTAGAACATTTACAAACTAACATTCTATAGAATTAAAGTTTGTTTATTGATTGACTTGAATTAGAATTTTGTATCTTCTTTCCATTTAGAAGATATTAGACTAAATCAAGAGCTTACGCATTTTGACAGCTGTGTTCTTTGATTTTTTTAACTTTTAGAATCCAAAATACAAGATTTAGAACATTTATAATCTAACATTCTATAGAATTAAAGTTTGTTTATTGATTGATGTAAATTAGAATTTTGTATCTTTTTCGATTTAGAAGATATTAGATTAAATCAAGAGCTTACGCATTTTGACAGCTGTGTTCTTTGATTTTTTTTAACTTTTAGAATCCAAAATACAAGATTTAGAACATTTATAATCTAACATTCTATGGAATAAAAGTTTTTTTACCGAATGATGTAAATTATAATTTTGTATTTTGGAATTTAAAATTCTAGATATAGAACATTTATAATCTAACATTCTATAGATTTAAACTTTGTTTATTGATTGACTTGAATTAGAATTTTGTATCTTTTTCCATTTAGAAGATATCAGAATAAATCAAAGCTTACGCATTTTGACAGCTGTGTTCTTTGATTTTTTTAACTTTTAGAATCCAAAATACAAGATTTAGAACATTTATAATCTAACATTCTATAGAATTAAAGTTTGTTTATTGATTGACTTGAATTAGAATTTTTGTATCTTTTTTATTTAGAAGATATTAGATTAAATCAAGAGCTTACGCATTTTGACAGCTGTGTTCTTTGATTTTTTTAACGTTTAGAATCCAAAATACAAGATTTAGAACATTTATAATCTAACATTCTATAGAATTAAAGTTTGTTTATTGATTGACTTGAATTAGAATTTTTGTATCTTTTTCATTTAGAAGATATTAGATTAAATCAAGAGCTTACGCATTTTGACAGCTGTGTTTTTTGATTTTTTTAACTTTTAGAATCCAAAATACAAGATTTAGAACATTTATAATCTAACATTCTATAGAATTAAATTTTGTTTATTGATTGACGAAAATTAGAATTTTGTATCTTTTCCATTTAGAAGATATTAGATTAAATCAAGAGCTTACGCATTTTGACAGCTGTGTTCTTTGATTTTTTAAATTTTGGAATCTAAAATACAAGATTTTGAACATTTATAATCTAACATTCTATAGAATTAAACTTTGTTTATTGATTGACGTAAATTAGAATTTTGTATCTTTTTCCATTTAGAAGATATTAGACTAAATCAAGAGCTTACGCATTTTGACAGCTGTGTTTTTTGATTTTTTTAACTTTTAGAATCTAAAATACAAGATTTAGAACATTTATAATCTAACATTCTATAGAATAAAAGTTTCTTTACCGAATGATGTAAATTAGAATTTTGTATCCTTTTCCATTTAGAAGATATTAGATTAAATCAAGAGCTTACGCATTTTGACAGCTATGTTCTTTGATTTTTTAAATTCTAGAATCTAAAATACAAGATTTAGAACATTTATAATCTAACATTCTATAGAATTAAATTTTGTTTATTGATTGACGTAAATTAGAATTTTGTATCTTTTTCCATTTAGAAGATATTAGACTAAATCAAGAGCTTACGCATTTTGACAGCTGTGGTTTTTTGATTTTTTTAACTTTTAGAATCCAAAATACAAGATTTAGAACATTTATAATCTAACATTCTATAGAATAAAAGTTTCTTTACCGAATGATGTAAATTAGAATTTTGTATCTTTTTCGATTTAGAAGATATCAGATTAAATCAAAAGCTAACGCATTTTGACAGCTGTGTTCTTTGATTTTTTTAACTTTTAGAATCCAAAATACAAGATTTAGAACATTTATAATCTAACATTCTATAGAATTAAAGTTTGTTTATTGATTGACTTAAATTAGAATTTTGTATCTTTTTCATTTAGAAGATATTAGATTAAATCAAGAGCTTACGCATTTTGACAGCTGTGTTCTTTGATTTTTTTAACTTTTAGAATCCAAAATACAAGATTTAGAACATTTATAATCTAACATTCTATAGAATAAAAGTTTGTTTATTGAATGATGTAAATTAGAATTTTGTATCTTTTTCATTTAGAAGATATTAGATTAAATCAAGAGCTTACGCATTTTGACAGCTGTGTTCTTTGATTTTTTTAACTTTTAGAATCCAAAATACAAGATTTAGAACATTTATAATCTAACATTCTATAGAATAAAAGTTTTTTTACCGAATGATGTAAATTAGAATTTTGTATCTTTTTCCATTTAGAAGATATCAGATTAAATCAAAAGCTAACGCATTTTGACAGCTGTGTTCTTTGATTTTTTTTAACTTTTAGAATCCAAAATACAAGATTTAGAACATTTATAATCTAACATTCTATAGAATTAAAGTTTGTTTATTGATTGACTTGAATTTAGAATTTTGTATCTTCTTTCATTTAGAAGATATTAGACTAAATCAAGAGCTTACGCATTTTGACAGCTGTGTTCTTTGATTTTTTTAACTTTTAGAATCCAAAATACAAGATTTAGAACATTTATAATCTAACATTCTATGGAATAAAAGTTTCTTACCGAATGATGTAAATTATAATTTTGTATTTTGGAATTCAAATTCTAGATATAGAACATTTATAATCTAACATTCTATAGATTTAAACTTTGTTTATTGATTGACTTGAATTAGAATTTTGTATCTTTTCCATTTAGAAGATATCAGATTAAATCAAAAGCTTACGCATTTTGACAGCTGTGTTTTTTGATTTTTTTAACTTTTAGAATCCAAAATACAAGACATAGAACATTTATAATCTAACATTCTATAGAATAAAAGTTTTTTACCAAATGATGTAAATTAGAATTTTGTATCTTTTTCGATTTAGAAGATATCAGATTAAATCAAAAGCTAACGCATTTTGACAGCTGTGTTCTTTGATTTTTTTAACTTTTAGAATCCAAAATACAATATTTAGAACATTTATAATCTAACATTCTATAGAATTAAAGTTTGTTTATTGATTGACTTGAATTAGAATTTTGTATCTTCTTTCATTTAGAAGATATTAGACTAAATCAAGAGCTTACGCATTTTGACAGCTGTGTTCTTTGATTTTTTTAACTTTTAGAATCCAAAATACAAGATTTAGAACATTTATAATCTAACATTCTATGGAATAAAAGTTTCTTTACCGAATGATGTAAATTAGAATTTTGTATCTTTTCGATTTAGAAGATATCAGATTAAATCAAAAGCTAACGCATTTTGACAGCTGTGTTTTTTGATTTTTTTAACTTTTAGAATCCAAAATACAAGATTTAGAACATTTATAATCTAACATTCTATAGAATAAAAGTTTCTTTTACCGAATGATGTAAATTAGAATTTTGTATCTCTTTTCGATTTAGAAGATATCAGATTAAATCAAAAGCTAACGCATTTTGACAGCTGTGTTCTTTGATTTTTTTAACTTTTAGAATCCAAAATACAAGATTTAGAACATTTACAAACTAACATTCTATAGAATTAAAGTTTGTTTATTGATTGACTTGAATTAGAATTTTGTATCTTTTTTCATTTAGAAGATATTAGACTAAATCAAGAGCTTACGCATTTTGACAGCTGTGTTCTTTGATTTTTTTAACTTTTAGAATCCAAAATACAAGATTTAGAACATTTATAATCTAACATTCTATGGAATAAAAGTTTGTTTTACCGAATGATGTAAATTAGAATTTTGTATCTTTTCGATTTAGAAGATATCAGATTAAATCAAAAGCTAACGCATTTTGACAGCTGTGTTCTTTGATTTTTTTAACTTTTAGAATCCAAAATACAAGATTTAGAACATTTATAATCTAACATTCTATGGAATAAAAGTTTTTTTTTACCGAATGATGTAAATTATAATTTTGTATTTTGGAATTTAAAATTCTAGATATAGAACATTTATAATCTAACATTCTATAGATTTAAACTTGTTTATTGATTGACTTGAATTAGAATTTTGTATCTTTTCCATTTAGAAGATATCAGAATAAATCAAAAGCTTACGCATTTTGACAGCTGTGTTCTTTGATTTTTTTAACTTTTAGAATCCAAAATACAAGATTTAGAACATTTATAATCTAACATTCAATAGAATTAAAGTTTGTTTATTGATTGACTTGAATTCGAATTTTTGTATCGTTTTTCATTTAGAAGATATTAGATTAAATCAAGAGCTTACGCATTTTGACAGCTGTGTTACTTTAATTTTTTTAACGTTTAGAATCCAAAATACAAGATTTAGAACATTTATAATCTAACATCCTATAGAATTAAAGTTTGTTTATTGATTGACTTGAATTAGAATTTTTGTATCGTTTTCATTTAGAAGATATTAGATTAAATCAAGAGCTTACGCATTTTGACAGCTGTGTTTTTTGATTTTTTTTAACTTTTAGAATCCAAAATACAAGATTTAGAACATTTATAATCTAACATGTCTATAGAATTAAACTTTGTTTATTGATTGACGAAAATTAGAATTTTGTATCTTTTCCATTTAGAAGATATTAGATTAAATCAAGAGCTTACGCATTTTGGACAGCTGTGTTCTTTGATTTTTTTAAATTCTGGAATCTAAAATACAAGATTTAGAACATTTATAATCTAACATTCTATAGAATTAACCTTTGTTTATTGATTGACGTAAATTAGAATTTTGTATCTTTTCCATTTAGAAGATATTAGACTAAATCAAGAGCTTACGCATTTTGACAGCGTGCTGTTTTTTGATTTTTTTAACTTTTAGAATCTAAAATACAAGATTTAGAACATTTATAATCTAACATTCTATGGAATAAAAGTTTCTTTATTGATGATGTAAATTAGAATTTTGTATCCTTTTCCATTTAGAAGATATTAGATTAAATCAAGAGCTTACGCATTTCGACAGCTGTGTTCTTTGATTTTTTTAAATTCTAGAATCTAAAATACAAGATTTAGAACATTTATAATCTAACATTCTATAGAATTAAACTTTGTTTATTGATTGACGTAAATTAGAATTTTGTATCTTTTTTCCATTTAGAAGATATTAGATTAAATCAAGAGCTTACGCATTTTGACAGCTGTGTTCTTTGATTTTTTTAAACTTTTAGAATCCAAAATACAAGATTTAGAACATTTATAATCTAACATTCTATAGAATAAAAGTTTGTTTACCGAATGATGTAAATTAGAATTTTGTATCTTTTCCATTTAGAAGATATCAGATTAAATCAAAAGCTTACGCATTTTGACAGCTGTGTTCTTTGATTTTTTTAACTTTTAGAATCCAAAATACAAGATTTAGAACATTTATAATCTAACATTCTATAGAATAAAAGTTTTTTATTGAATGATGTAAATTAGAATTTTGTATCTTTTCCATTTAGAAGATATTAGATTAAATCAAAAGCTTACGCATTTTGACAGCTGTGTTCTTTGATTTTTTTTAACTTTTAGAATCCAAAATACAAGATTTAGAACATTTATAATCTAACATTCTATAGAATTAAAGTTTGTTTATTGATTGATGTAAATTAGAATTTTGTATCTTTTTCCATTTAGAAGATATTAGATTAAATCAAGAGCTTACGCATTTTGACAGCTGTGTTCTTTGATTTTTTTAACTTTTAGAATCCAAAATACAAGATTTAGAACATTTATAATCTAACATTCTATAGAATAAAAGTTTCTTTATTGATTGATGTAAATTAGAATTTTGTATCTTTTTCGATTTAGAAGATATTAGATTAAATCAAGAGCTTACGCATTTTGACAGCTGTGTTCTTTGATTTTTTTAACTTTTAGAATCCAAAATACAAGATTTAGAACATTTATAATCTAACATTCTATAGAATTAAAGTTTGTTTATTGATTGACTTAAATTAGAATTTTGTATCTTTTTCATTTAGAAGATATTAGATTAAATCAAGAGCTTACGCATTTTGACAGCTGTGTTCTTTGATTTTTTAACTTTTAGAATCCAAAATACAAGATTTAGAACATTTATAATCTAACATTCTATGGAATAAAAGTTTCTTTACCGAATGATGTAAATTATAATTTTGTATTTTGGAATTCAAAATTCTAGATATAGAACATTTATAATCTAACATTCTATAGATTTAAACTTTGTTTATTGATTGACTTGAATTAGAATTTTGTATCATTTCCATTTAGAAGATATCAGAATAAATCAAAAGCTTACGCATTTTGACAGCTGTGTTTTTTGATTTTTTTAACGTTTAGAATCCAAAATACAAGACATAGAACATTTATAATCTAACATTCTATAGAATAAAAGTTTTTTTACCAAATGATGTAAATTAGAATTTTGTAACTTTTTCGAGTTAGAAGATATCAGATTAAATCAAAAGCTAACGCATTTTGACAGCTGTGTTCTTTGATTTTTTTAACTTTTAGAATCCAAAATACAAGATTTAGAACATTTATAATCTAACATTCTATAGAATTAAAGTTTGTTTATTGATTGACTTGAATTAGAATTTTGTATCTTTTTCATTTAGAAGATATTAGATTAAATCAAGAGCTTACGCATTTTGACAGCTGTGTTCTTTGATTTGTTTAACTTTTAGAATCCAAAATACAAAATATAGAACATTTATAATCTAACATTCTATAGATTTAAACTTTGTTTATTGATTGACTTGAATTAGAATTTTTGTATCTTTTTCATTTAGAAGATATTAGATTAAATCAAGAGCTTACGCATTTTGACAGCTGTGTTCTTTGATTTTTTAACTTTTAGAATCCAAAATACAAGATTTAGAACATTTATAATCTAACATTCTATAGAATTAAACTTTGTTTATTGATTGACTTGAATTAGAATTTTGTATCTTTTTCATTTAGAAGATATTAGAATAAATCAAAAGCTTACGCATTTTGACAGCTGTGTTTTTGATTTTTTTAACGTTTAGAATCCAAAATACAAGATTTAGAACATTTATAATCTAACATTCTATAGAATAAAAGTTTTTTTACCAAATGATGTAAATTAGAATTTTGTAACTTTTTTGATTTAGAAGATATCAGATTAAAACAAAAGCTAACGCATTTTGAAAGCTGTTTTCTTTTTTTTTTTTATTTTTAAATCCAATAAAAAACAAATTTACATCAAACAAATCCAATACAATATTTAGAACATTTACAAACTAACATTCTATAGAATTAAAGTTTGTTTATTGATTGACTTGAATTAGAATTTTGTATCTTCTTTCATTTAGAAGATATTAGACTAAATCAAGAGCTTACGCATTTTGACAGCTGTGTTCTTTGATTTTTTTAACTTTTAGAATCCAAAATACAAGATTTAGAACATTTATAATCTAACATTCTATAGAATTAAAGTTTGTTTATTGATTGACTTGAATTAGAATTTTTGTATCTTTTTCATTTAGAAGATATTAGATTAAATCAAGAGCTTACGCATTTTGACAGCTGTGTTCTTTGATTTTTTTAACTTTTAGAATCCAAAATACAAGATTTAGAACATTTATAATCTAACATTCTATAGAATTAAAGTTTGTTTATTGATTGACTTGAATTAGAATTTTTGTATCTTTTTCATTTAGAAGATATTAGATTAAATCAAGAGCTTACGCATTTTGACAGCTGTGTTCTTTGATTTTTTTAAATTTTAGAATCCAAAATACAAGATTTAGAACATTTATAATCTAACATTCTATAGAATTAAACTTTGTTTATTGATTGACGTAAATTAGAATTTTGTATCTTTTTCCATTTAGAAGATATTAGATTAAATCAAGAGCTTACGCATTTTGACAGCTGTGTTTTTTGATTTTTTAACTTTTAGAATCTAAAATACAAGATTTAGAACATTTATAATCTAACATTCTATAGAATAAAAGTTTGTTTATTGATTGATGTAAATTAGAATTTTGTATCTTTTTCCATTTAGAAGATATTAGATTAAATCAAGAGCTTACGCATTTTGACAGCTGTGTTCTTTGATTTTTTTAAATTTTGGAATCTAAAATACAAGATTTAGAACATTTATAATCTAACATTCTATAGAATTAAACTTTGTTTATTGATTGACGTGAATTAGAATTTTGTATCTTTTTCCATTTAGAAGATATTAGATTAAATCAAGAGCTTACGCATTTTGACAGCTGTGTTCTTTGATTTTTTTAACTTTTAGAATCCAAAATACAAGATTTAGAACATTTATAATCTAACATTCTATAGAATAAAAGTTTTTTTACCGAATGATGTAAATTAGAATTTTGTATCTTTTTCGATTTAGAAGATATCAGATTAAATCAAAAGCTTACGCATTTTGACAGCTGTGTTCTTTGATTTTTTTAACTTTTAGAATCCAAAATACAAGATTTAGAACATTTATAATCTAACATTCTATAGAATTAAAGTTTGTTTATTGATTGACTTGAATTAGAATTTTGTATCTTTTTCATTTAGAAGATATTAGACTAAATCAAGAGCTTACGCATTTTGACAGCTGTGTTCTTTGATTTTTTAACTTTTAGAATCCAAAATACAAGATTTAGAACATTTATAATCTAACATTCTATAGAATTAAAAGTTTTTTTATTGAATGATGTAAATTAGAATTTTGTATCTTTTTCCATTTAGAAGATATTAGATTAAATCAAGAGCTTACGCATTTTGACAGCTGTGTTCTTTGATTTTTTTAACTTTTAGAATCCAAAATACAAGATTTAGAACATTTATAATCTAACATTCTATAGAATTAAAGTTTGTTTATTGATTGACTTAAATTAGAATTTTGTATCTTTTTCATTTAGAAGATATTAGATTAAATCAAGAGCTTACGCATTTTGACAGCTGTGTTCTTTGATTTTTTTAACTTTTAGAATCCAAAATACAAGATTTAGAACATTTATAATCTAACATTCTATAGAATTAAAAGTTTGTTTATCGATTGATGTAAATTAGAATTTTGTATCTTTTTCCATTTAGAAGATATTAGATTAAATCAAGAGCTTACGCATTTTGACAGCTGTGTTCTTTGATTTTTTTAACTTTTAGAATCCAAAATACAAGATTTAGAACATTTATAATCTAACATTCTATAGAATTAAAGTTTGTTTATTGATTGACTTGAATTAGAATTTTGTATCTTTTTCATTTAGAAGATATTAGATTAAATCAAGAGCTTACGCATTTTGACAGCTGTGTTCTTTGATTTTTTTAACTTTTAGAATCCAAAATACAAGATTTAGAACATTTATAATCTAACATTCTATGGAATAAAAGTTTCTTTACCGAATGATGTAAATTAGAATTTTGTATTTTGGAATTCAAAATTCTAGATATAGAACATTTATAATCTAACATTCTATAGATTTAAACTTTGTTTATTGATTGACTTGAATTAGAATTTTGTATCTTTTTCCATTTAGAAGATATTAGAATAAATCAAAAGCTTACGCATTTTGACAGCTGTGTTCTTTGATTTTTTTAACGTTTAGAATCCAAAATACAAGATTTAGAACATTTATAATCTAACATTCTATAGAATAAAAGTTTTTTACCGAATGATGTAAATTAGAATTTTGTATCTTTTTCGATTTAGAAGATATCAGATTAAATCAAAAGCTTACGCATTTTGACAGCTGTGTTCTTTGATTTTTTTAACTTTTAGAATCCAAAATACAAGATTTAGAACATTTATAATCTAACATTCTATAGAATTAAAGTTTGTTTATTGATTGACTTGAATTAGAATTTTGTATCTTTTTCATTTAGAAGATATTAGATTAAATCAAGAGCTTACGCATTTTGACAGCTGTGTTCTTTGATTTTTTTAACTTTTAGAATCCAAAATACAAGATTTAGAACATTTATAATCTAACATTCTATAGAATTAAAGTTTGTTTATTGATTGACTTAAATTAGAATTTTGTATCTTTTTCATTTAGAAGATATTAGATTAAATCAAGAGCTTACGCATTTTGACAGCTGTGTTCTTTGATTTTTTTAACTTTTAGAATCCAAAATACAAGATTTAGAACATTTATAATCTAACATTCTATAGAATTAAAGTTTGTTTATTGATTGACTTGAATTAGAATTTTGTATCTTTTTCATTTAGAAGATATTAGATTAAATCAAGAGCTTACGCATTTTGACAGCTGTGTTCTTTGATTTTTTTAACTTTTAGAATCCAAAATACAAGATTTAGAACATTTATAATCTAACATTCTATAGAATAAAAGTTTGTTTATTGATTGATGTAAATTAGAATTTTGTATCTTTTTCATTTAGAAGATATTAGATTAAATCAAAAGCTTACGCATTTTGACAGCTGTGTTCTTTGATTTTTTTAACTTTTAGAATCCAAAATACAAGATTTAGAACATTTATAATCTAACATTCTATAGAATTAAAGTTTGTTTATTGATTGACTTAAATTAGAATTTTGTATCTTTTTTCATTTAGAAGATATTAGATTAAATCAAGAGCTTACGCATTTTGACAGCTGTGTTCTTTGATTTTTTTAACTTTTAGAATCCAAAATACAAGATTTAGAACATTTATAATCTAACATTCTATAGAATAAAGTTTGTTTATTGATTGATGTAAATTAGAATTTTGTATCTTTTTCGATTTAGAAGATATTAGATTAAATCAAGAGCTTACGCATTTTGACAGCTGTGTTCTTTGATTTTTTTAACTTTTAGAATCCAAAATACAAGATTTAGAACATTTATAATCTAACATTCTATAGAATTAAAGTTTCTTTATTGAATGATTTAAATTAGAATTTTGTATCTTTTTCCATTTAGAAGATATTAGATTAAATCAAGAGCTTACGCATTTTGACAGCTGTGTTCTTTGATTTTTTTAACTTTTAGAATCCAAAATACAAGATTTAGAACATTTATAATCTAACATTCTATAGAATTAAAGTTTGTTTATTGATTGACTTAAATTAGAATTTTGTATCTTTTTCATTTAGAAGATATTAGATTAAATCAAGAGCTTACGCATTTTGACAGCTGTGTTCTTTGATTTTTTTTAACTTTTAGAATCCAAAATACAAGATTTAGAACATTTATAATCTAACATTCTATAGAATTAAAAGTTTGTTTATTGATTGACTGTGAATTAGAATTTTGTATCTTTTTCATTTAGAAGATATTAGATTAAATCAAGAGCTTACGCATTTTGACAGCTGTGTTCTTTGATTTTTTTAACTTTTAGAATCCAAAATACAAGATTTAGAACATTTATAATCTAACATTCTATAGAATTAAAGTTTGTTTATTGATTGACGTAAATTAGAATTTTGTATCTTTTTCCATTTAGAAGATATTAGATTAAATCAAGAGCTTACGCATTTTGACAGCTGTGTTCTTTGATTTTTTTAACTTTTAGAATCCAAAATACAAGATTTAGAACATTTATAATCTAACATTCTATAGAATTAAACTTTGTTTATTGATTGACGTAAATTAGAATTTTGTATCTTTTCCATTTAGAAGATATTAGATTAAATCAAGAGCTTACGCATTTTGACAGCTGTGTTTTTTTGATTTTTTAACTTTTAGAATCCAAAATACAAGATTTAGAACATTTATAATCTAACATTCTATGAATAAAAGTTTGTTTATTGAATGATGTAAATTAGAATTTTGTATCTTTTTCCATTTAGAAGATATTAGATTAAATCTAGAGCTTACGCATTTGACAGCTATGTTCTTTGATTTTTTTAAATTCTAGAATCTAAAATACAAGATTTTGAACATTTATAATCTAACATTCTATAGAATTAAACTTTGTTTATTGATTGACGTAAATTAGAATTTTGTATCTTTTTCCATTTAGAAGATATTAGACTAAATCAAGAGCTTACGCATTTTGACAGCTGTGCTTTTGATTTTTTAACTTTTAGAATCCAAAATACAAGATTTAGAACATTTATAATCTAACATTCTATGAATAAAAGTTTCTTTACCGAATGATGTAAATTAGAATTTTGTATCTTTTCGATTTAGAAGATATTAGATTAAATCAAAGCTTACGCATTTTGACAGCTGTGTTCTTTGATTTTTTTAACTTTTAGAATCCAAAATACAAGATTTAGAACATTTATAATCTAACATTCTATAGAATTAAAGTTTGTTTATTGATTGATTTAAATTAGAATTTTGTATCTTTTTCATTTAGAAGATATTAGATTAAATCAAGAGCTTACGCATTTTGACAGCTGTGTTCTTTGATTTTTTTAACTTTTAGAATCCAAAATACAAGATTTAGAACATTTATAATCTAACATTCTATGTTATTGGAGATTTAAAGTTTGTTTATTGATTGATTTAAATTAGAATTTTGTATCTTTTTCATTTAGAAGATATTAGATTAAATCAAAAGCTTACGCATTTTGACAGCTGTGTTCTTTGATTTTTTTAACGTTTAGAATCCAAAATACAAGATTTAGAACATTTATAATCTAACATTCTATAGAATAAAGTTTGTTTATTAATTGATTTAAATTAGAATTTTGTATCTTTTTCCATTTAGAAGATATTAGATTAAATCAAAAGCTAACGCATTTTGACAGCTGTGTTCTTTGATTTTTTTAACTTTTAGAATCCAAAATACAAGATTTAGAACATTTACAAACTAACATTCTATAGAATAAAGTTTGTTTATTGATTGACTTGAATTAGAATTTTGTATCTTTTTCATTTAGAAGATATTAGATTAAATCAAGAGCTTACGCATTTTGACAGCTGTGTTCTTTGATTTGTTTAACTTTTAGAATCCAAAATACAAGATTTAGAACATTTATAATCTAACATTCTATAGATTTAAAGTTTGTTTATTGATTGACTTGAATTAGAATTTTGTATCTTTTCCATTTAGAAGATATTAGACTAAATCAAGAGCTTACGCATTTTGACAGCTGTGTTCTTTGGATTTTTTAACTTTTAGAATCCAAAATACAAGATTTAGAACATTTATAATCTAACATTCTATAGAATTAAAGTTTGTTTATTGATTGACTTGAATTAGAATTTTTGTATCTTTTTCATTTAGAAGATATTAGATTAAATCAAGAGCTTACGCATTTTGACAGCTGTGTTCTTTGATTTTTTTAACGTTTAGAATCCAAAATACAAGATTTAGAACATTTATAATCTAACATTCTATAGAATTAAAGTTTGTTTATTGATTGACTTGAATTAGAATTTTGTATCTTTTTTATTTAGAAGATATTAGATTAAATCAAGAGCTTACGCATTTTGACAGCTGTGTTCTTTGATTTTTTTAACTTTTAGAATCCAAAATACAAGATTTAGAACATTTATAATCTAACATTCTATAGAATTAAACTTTGTTTATTGATTGACTCTAAATTAGAATTTTGTATCTTTTTCCATTTAGAAGATATTAGATTAAATCAAGAGCTTACGCATTTTGACAGCTATGTTCTTTGATTTTTTAAATTTAGAATCTAAAATACAAGATTTAGAACATTTATAATCTAACATCTATAGAATTAAAGTTTGTTTATTGATTGACTTGAATTAGAATTTTGTATCTTTTTCATTTAGAAGATATTAGACTAAATCAAGAGCTTACGCATTTTGACAGCTGTGTTTTTTGATTTTTTAACTTTTAGAATCCAAAATACAAGATTTAGAACATTTATAATCTAACATTCTATAGAATTAAAGTTTGTTTATTGAATGATGTAAATTAGAATTTTGTATCCTTTTCCATTTAGAAGATATTAGATTAAATCAAGAGCTTACGCATTTCGACAGCTATGTTCTTTGATTTTTTTAAATTTTGGAATCTAAAATACAAGATTTAAACATTTATAATCTAACATTCTATAGAAGTAAACTTTGTTTATTGATTGACGTAAATTAGAATTTTGTATCTTTTCCATTTAGAAGATATTAGACTAAATCAAGAGCTTACGCATTTTGACAGCTGTGTTTTTGATTTTTTTAACTTTAGAATCCAAAATACAAGATTTAGAACATTTATAATCTAACATTCTATAGAATAAAAGTTTGTTTATTGATTGATGTAAATTAGAATTTTGTATCTTTTTCGATTTAGAAGATATCAGATTAAATCAAGAGCTTACGCATTTTGACAGCTGTGTTCTTTGATTTTTTTAACTTTAGAATCCAAAATACAATATTTAGAACATTTATAATCTAACATTCTATAGAATTAAAGTTTGTTTATTGATTGACTTGAATATAGAATTATTGTATCTTTTTCATTTAGAAGATATTAGACCAAATCAAGAGCTTACGCATTTTGACAGCTGCTCTTTGATTTTTTTAACTTTTAGAATCCAAAATACAAATATAGAACATTTATAATCTAACATTCTATAAAATAAAGTTTTTTACCGAATGATGTAAATTAGAATTTTGTATCTTTTTCCATTTAGAAGATATTAGACTAAATCAAGAGCTTACGCATTTTGACAGCTGTGTTCTTTGATTTTTTTAACTTTTAGAATCCAAAATACAAGATTTAGAACATTTATAATCTAACATCCAATAGAATTAAAGTTTGTTTATTGATTGACTTGAATTAGAATTTTTGTATCGTTTTCATTTAGAAGATATTAGATTAAATCAAGAGCTTACGCATTTTGACAGCTGTGTTCTTTAATTTTTTTAACGTTTAGAATCCAAAATACAAGATTTAGAACATTTATAATCTAACATTCTATGGAATAAAAGTTTCTTTACCGAATGATGTAAATTAGAATTTTGTATTTTGGAATTCAAAATACTAGATATAGAACATTTATAATCTAACATTCTATAGATTTAAACTTTGTTTGGGATTGATTGAATTAGAATTTTGTATCTTTTCCATTTAGAAGATATCAGAATAAATCAAAAGCTTACGCATTTTGGACAGCTGTGTTGTTTTGATTTTTTTAACGTTTAGAATCCAAAATACAAGACATAGAACATTTATAATCTAACATTCTATAGAATAAAGTTTTTTTACCAAATGATGTAAATTAGAATTTTGTAACTTTTTCGAGTTAGAAGATATCAGATTAAATCAAAAGCTTACGCATTTTGACAGCTGTGTTCTTTGATTTTTTTAACTTTTAGAATCCAAAATACAAGATTTAGAACATTTATAATCTAACATTCTATGGAATAAAAGTTTCTTTACCGAATGATGTAAATTAGAATTTTGTATCTTTTTCGGATTTAGAAGATATCAGATTAAATCAAAAGCTAACGCATTTTTGACAGCTGTGTTCTTTGGATTTTTTAACTTTTAAGAATCCAAAAATACAATATTTAGAAACATTTACAAACTAACATTCTATAGAATTAAAGTTTGTTTATTGATTGACTTGAATTAGAATTTTGTATCTTCTTTCATTTAGAAGATATTTAATTAAATCAAGAGCTTACGCATTTTTTGACAGCTATGTTCTTTTTGATTTTTTCTTTTTAGAATCCAAAATACAAGATTTAGAACATTTATAATCTAACATTCTATGGAATAAAAGTTTTTTTACCTGAATGATGTAAATTAGAATTTTGCATCTTTTTCCATTTAGAAGATATTAGACTAAATCAAGAGCTTACGCATTTTGACAGCTGTGTTTCTTTGATTTTTTTTAACTTTTAGAATCCAAGATACAAGATTTAGAACATTTATAATTCTAACATCCAATAGAATTAAAGTTTGTTTATTGATTGACTTGAATTAGAATTTTTTGTATCGTTTTTCATTTAGAAGATATTAGATTAAATCAAGAGCTACGCATTTTGACAGCTGTGTTCTTTAATTTTTTTTAACGTTTAGAATCCAAATACAAGATTTAGAACATTTATAATCCAACATTTCTATGGAATAAAAAGTTTCTTTTACCGAATGATGTAAATTATAATTTTGTATTTTGGAATTCAAAATTCTAGGATATAGAACATTTATAATCTAACATTCTATAGATTTAAACTTTTGTTTTTTATTGATTGACTTGAATTAGAATTTTGTATCTTTTTCCATTTAGAAGATATTAGACTAAATCAAGAGCTTACGCATTTTGACAGCTGTGTTCTTGATTTATTTTTTAACTTTTAGAATCCAAAATACAAGATTTTAGAACATTTATAATCTAATATTCTATGGAATAAAAGTTTTCTTTATTGAATGATGTAAATTAGAATTTTGGGTATTTTGGAATTCAAAATTCTAGATATAGAACATACTTATAATCTAATATTAGATTAAATCAAGAGCTTACGCATTTTGACAGCTGTGACCTTTGATTTTTTTAAATTTTAGAATTCAAATTTCTAGATATAGAACATTTATAATCTAACATTCTATAGAATTAAACTTTGTTTATCGACATTGACTTGGAATTAGAATTTTGTATCTTTTTTTATTTAGAAGATACTAGATTAAATCAAGAGCTTATGCATTTTGACAGCTGTGTTCTTTGATTTTTTAACTTTTAGAATCCAAAATACTAAGATTTAGAACATTTATAATCTAACATTCTATGGAATAAAAAAGTTTCTTTACCGAATGATGTAAATTATAAATTTGTATTTTTGGAATTTAAAATTTAGATATAGAACATTTATAATCTAACATTCTATAGATTTAAACTTTGTTTATTGATTGACTTGAATTAGAATTCTTGTATCTTTTTCCATTTAGAAGATATCAGAATAAATCAAAAGCTTACGCATTTTGACAGCTGTGTTTTTTGATTTTTTTAACGTTTAGAATTTAAAATACAAGACATAGAACATTTATAATCTAACATTCTATAGAATAAAAGTGTTTTAACAAATGATGTAAATTAGAATTTTGTAACTTTTTTTGAGTTAGAAGATATCAGATTAAATCAAAAGCCAACGCATTTTGACAGCTGTGTTCTTTGGATTTTTTTAACTTTTAAAATCCAAAATACAATATTTAGAACATTTACAAACTAACATTCTATAGAATTAAAGTTTGTTTATTGGATTTTGATTTTAATTAGAATTTTGTATCTTCTTTCTTCATTTAGAAGATATTAGACTAAATCAAGAGCTTACGCATTTATGACAGCTGTGTTCTTTGATTTGTTTAACTTTTAGAATCCAAAATACACAACATAGGACATTTATAATCTAACATTCTGGAGGATTTAAAACTTTGTTTATGGATTGACTAGAATTGGGAATTTTTGTAAATCGTTTTTCATTTAGAAGATATTAGGATTAAATCAAGAGCTTACGCATTTGTGACAGCTGTGTTCTTTAATTTTTTAACGCTTAGGAATCCAAAATACAAGATTTAGAACATTTATAATCTAACATTCTATAGATTTAAACTTTGTTTATTGGATTGACTTGAATTAGAATTTTTTGTATCTTTTTCCATTTAGAAGATATTAGAATAAATCAAAAGCTTACGCATTTTGACAGCTGTGTTTTTGGATTTTTTTAACGTTTAGAATCCAAAATACAAGACATAGAACATTTATAATCTAACATTCTATAGAATAAAAGCTTTTTACCAAATGATGTGTAAATTAGAATTTTGTGTAAACTTTTTTGATGTTAGAAGATATCAGATTAAATCAAAAGCTTACGCATTTTGACAGCTGTGTTCTTTTGATTTTTTTAACTTTTAAAATCCAAAATACAATATATTTAGAAAAATTTATAAACTAACATTCTATAGAATTAAAGTTTGTTTATTGATTGACTTTGAATTAGAATTTTGTATCTTCTTTCATTTAGGAAGATATTAGACTAAATGAAGAGCTTACGCATTTTGAGCAGCTGTGTTCTTTGGATTTTTTTAACTTTTAGAATCCAAAATACAAGATTTAGAACACATTTATAATCTAACATCCAATAGAATTAAAGTTTGTTTTTTGATTGACTTGAATTAGAATTTTTGTATCGTTTTTCATTTAGAAGATATTAGATTAAATCAAGAGCTTCGACATTTTGACAGCTGTAAGTTCTTTAATTTTTTTAACGTTTAGAATCCAAAATACAAGATTTAGAACATTTATAATCTAACATCCTATAGAATTACAAAGTTTGTTTATTGATTGACTTGAATTAGAATTTTTGTATCGTTTTTCATTTAGGAAGATATTAGATTAAATCAAGAGCTTACGCATTTTTGACAGCTGTGTTTTTGGATTTTTTTTAACTTTTAGAATCCAAAATACAAGATTTAGAACATTTATAATCTAACATGTTATAGAATTAAACTTTGATTATTGATTGACGAAAATTAGAGTTTTTGTATCTTTTTCCATTTAGAAGATATTAGATTAAATCAAGAGCTATGCATTTCGACAGCTATGTTCTTTGATTTTTTTAAATTTTGGAATCTAAAATACAAGACTTTGAACATTTATAATCTAACTTGCTATAGAGTAACTTTGTTTATTGATTGACGTAAATTAGAATTTTGTATCTTTTTCCATTAAGAAGATATTAGACTAAATCAAGAGCTTACGCATTTTGACAGCTGCGTGTTTTTGATTTTTTTAACTTTTAGAATCTAAACTACAAGATTTAAAACATTTATAATCTAACATTCTATGGAATAAAAGTTTCTTTACCGAATGATGTAAATTAGAATTTTTGTATCCCTTTTCCATTTAGAAGATATTAGATTAAATCTAGAGCTACGCATTTCGACAGCTATGTTCTTTGATTTTTTTTAAATTCTGGAATCTAAAATACAAGGTTTTGAACATTTATAATCTAACATTCTAGAAGTAAAGTTTGTCTATTGATTGACGTAAATTAGAATTCTTGTATCTTTTTCCATTTTAGAAGATATTTAGACTAAATCAAGAGCTTACGCATTTTTGGACAGCTGTGCTTTTGGATTTTTTTAACTTTTAGAATCCAAAATACAAGATTTAGAACATTTATAATCTAACATTCTATGGAATAAAAGTTTCTTTACCGAATGATGTAAATTAGAATTTTGTATCTTTTTCGATTTAGAAGATATTAGATTAAATCAAAAGCCAACGCATTTTGACAGCTGTGTTTTTTTGATTTTTTTTAACTTGTAGAATCCAAAATACAATATTTAGAACATTTACAACCTCTAACCTTCAATAGAATTAAAAGTTTGTTTATTGATTGACTTGAATTAGAATTTTGTATCTTCTTTCATTTAGAAGATATTAGACCAAATCAAGAGCTTACATGCATTTTGACAGCTGCGTTCTTTGATTTGTTTAACTTTTAATCCAAAATACACAAATTTCATAGGATTTATAATCTAACATTCTATAAAATAAAAGTTTTTTTATTGAATGATGTAAATTAGAATTTTGTATATTTTTCCATTTAGAAGATATTAGATTAAATCAAGAGCTTACGCATTTTGGACAGCTGTGTTCTTTGGATTTTTTTTAACTTTTTTAGAATCTAAGATAAAAGATTTAGAACATTTATAATCTAACATCCAATAGAATTAAAGTTTGTTTATTGATTGACTTGAATTAGAATTTTTGTATCGTTTTTCATTTAGAAGATATTAGATTAAATCAAGAGCTTACGCATTTTGACAGCTGTGTTCTTTAATTTTTTTAACGTTTAGAATCCAAAATACAAGATTTAGAACATTTATAATCTAACATTCTATAGATTTAAACTTTGTTTATTGATTGACTTGAATTAGAATTTTGTATCTTCTTTCATTTAGAAGATATTAGACTAAATCAAGAGCTTACGCATTTTGACAGCTGTGTTCTTTTGATTTTTTTAACTTTTAGAATCTAAAATACCAAGATTTAGAACATTTATAATCTAACATTCTATGGAATAAAAGTTTCTTTACCGAGAATGACTGTAAATTATAAATTTTGTATTTTTGGAATTCAAAATTCTAGATATAGAACATTTATAATCTAACATTCTATAGATTTAAAACTTTTGCTTGGTTGATTGACTTGAATTAGAATTTTTGTATCTTTTTCCATTTAGAAGATATTAGAATAAATCAAAAAGCTTACGCATTTTGACAGCTGTGTTTTTTGATTTTTTAACGTTTAGAATCCAAAATACAAGACATAGAACATTTATAATCTAACATTCTATAGAATAAAAAGTTTTTTTACCAAATGATGTAAATTAGGAATTTTGTAACTTTTTTGAGTTAGAAGATATCAGATTAAATCAAAAGCTTACGCATTTTGACAGCTGTGTTCTTTGATTTTTTAACTTTTAAAATCCAAAATACAATATTTAGAACATTTACAAACTAACATTCTATAGAATTAAAGTTTGTTTATTGATTGACTTGAATTAGAATTTTGTATCTTCTCTTTCATTTAGAAGATATTAGACTAAATCAAGAGCTTACGCATTTTGGACAGCTGTGTTCTTTGATTTTGTTTAACTTTTAGAATCCAAAATACACAGACTTAGAACATTTATAATCTAACATTCTATAGATTTAAACTTTGTTTATTGGATTGTCCTTGAATTAGAATTTTTTTGTATCGTTTTTCATTTAGAAGATATTAGATTAAATCAAGAGCTTACGCATTTTGACAGCTGTAGTTCTTTAATTTTTTTAACGTTTAGAATCCAAAATACAAGATTTAGAACATTTATAATCTAACATTCTATAGATTTAAACTTTGTTTATTGACTGACTTGAATTAGAATTTTTTGTATCATTTCCATTTAGAAGATATCAGAATAAATCAAAAGCTTAGCGCATTTTGACAGCTGTGTTTCTTGATTTTTTTAACGTTTAGAATCCAAAATACAAAGACATAGAACATTTATAATCTAACATTCTATAGAATAAAAGTTTTTTTACCAAATGATGTAAATTAGAATTTTGTAACTTCTTGGAGTTGAGAAGATATCAGGATTAAATCAAAAGCTAACGCATTTTGACAGCTGTGTTCTTTGATTTTTTTAACTTTTAAAATCCAAAATACAATATTTAGAATATTTACAAACTAACATTCTATAGAATTAAAGTTTGTTTATTGATTGACTTGGAATTAGAATTTTGTATCTTCTTTCATTTAGAAGATATTAGACTAAATCAAGAGCTTACGCATTTTGACAGCTGTGTTCCTTTGATTTTTTTAACTTTTAGAATCCAAAATACAAGATTTAGAACATTTATAATCTAACATTCTATAGAATTAAAGTTTGTTTATTGATTGACTTGAATTAGAATTTTGTATCTGTTTTTCATTTAGAGAGATTAGATTAAATCAAGAGCTTACGCATTTTGACAGCTGTGTTCTTTAATTTTTTTTTAACGTTTAGAATCCAAAATACAAGATTTAGAACATTTATAATCTAACATCCAATAGAATTAAAGTTTGTTTATTGATTGACTTGAATTAGGAATTTTTGTATCGTTTTTCATTTAGAAGATATTAGATTAAATCAAGAGCTTACGCATTTTGACAGCTGTGTTTTTTGATTTTTTTAACTTTTAGAATCCAAAATACAAGATTCAGAATATTTATAATCTAACATGTTATAGAATTAAACTTTGTTTATTGTTTGACAAAAATTAGAGTTTTGTATCTTTTTCATTTAGAAGATATTAGATTAAATCAAGAGCTTACGCATTTCGAAGACAGCTATGTTCTTTTGATTTTTTTAAATTCTAAATCTAAAATACAAGACTTTGAACATTTATAATCTAACTTTGCATATAGAAGTAACCTTTGTTTATTGATTGACGTAAATTAGAATTTTGTATCTTTTTCCATTAACAAGACATTAGACTAAATCAAGAGCTTACGCATTTTGACAGCTGCATGTTTTTTGATTTTTTTAACTTTTAGAATCTCAAACTCACAAGATTTATAGAACATTTACAACCTAACATTCTATGGAATAAAAGTTTCTTGGTACCGAATGATGTAAATTAGAATTTTGTATCCTTTTCCATTTAGGAAGATATTAGATTAAATCTAGAGCTAACGCATTTCGACAGCTATGTTCTTTGATTTTTTTTAAATTCTGGAATCTAAAATACAAGATTTTGAACATTTATAATCTAACATTCTATAGAAGTAAACTTTTGTTTATTGATTGACGTAAATTAGAATTTTTGTATCTTTTTTCCATTTAGAAGATATTAGACTAAATCAAGAGCTTACGCATTTTGACAGCTGTGCTTTTGTGATTTTTTTAACTTTTAGAATCTAAAATACAAGATTTAGAACATTTATAATCTAACATTCTATGGAATAAAAAGTTTCTTTACCGAATGATGTAATTAGAATTTTGTATCTTTTCGATTTAGAAGATATCAGATTAAATCAAAAGCCAACGCATTTTGACAGCTGCGTTCTTTGGATTTGTTTAACTTTTAGAATCCAAAATACAGCTAATTTAGAACATTTATAATCTAACATTCTATAAATAAAAAAGTTTCTTTATTGAATGATGTAAATTAGAATTTTGTATCTTTTTTCGATTTAGAAGATATCAGATTAAATTCAAAAGCTTACCCATTTTAACAGCTGTGTTCTTTGGATTTTTTTAACTTTTAGAATCCAAAATACAATATTTAGAACATTTACATAATCTAACATTCTATAGAATTAAAGTTTGTTTATTGGATTGACTTGAATTAGAATTTTGTATCTTCTTCCATTTTAGAAGATATTAGACTAAATCAAGAGCTTATGCATTTTGACAGCTGTAGTGTTCTCGATTTTTTAACTTTTAGAATCCAAAATACAAGATTTAGAACATTTATAATCTAACATTCTATGGAAGTAAAATTTGCTTTACTGATTGATGTAAATTAGAATTTTTGTATCTTTTTTCGATTTAGAAGATGTTAGATTAAATCAAATGCCAACGCATTTTGACAGCTGTGTTTCGATTTGATTTTTAACTTTTAGAATCCAAAAAATACAAGCATCTAGAACATTTATAATCTCAATACTCTCTATGGAATAAAAGTTTTTTTACCGAATGATGTAAATTATAATTTTGTATTTTGGAATTTAAAATTCTAGATATAGAACATTTATAATCTAACATTCTATAGATTTAAACTTTGTTTATTGGATTGACTTGAATTAGAATTTTGTATCTTTTTCCATTTAGAAGATATATCAGAATAAATCAAAAGCTTACGCATTTTGACAGCTGTGTTCTGATTGGATTTTAACTTTTAGGAATCTAAAATACAAGATTTAGAACATTTATAATCTAACATTCTATAGAATAAAAGTTTGTTTACTGATTGGACTTGAATTTGAATTTTTTGTATCACTTTTCGATTTAGAAGATATTAGATTAAATCAAGAGCTTACGTATTTTGACAGCTGTGTTCTCTTTAATTTTTTTAACGTTTAGAATCTGAAATACAAGATTTAGAACATTTTTAATCTAACATTCTACAGAATTAAAGTTTGTTTATTGGATTGACTTGAATTAGAATTTTTGTACATGTTTTTCATTTAGAAGATATTAGATTAAATCAAGAACTTACGCATTTTGACAGCTGTGTTCTTTGGGATTTTTTTTAACTTTTAGAATCCAAAATACAAGATTTAAAATATTTATAATCTAACATGTTATAGAATTAAACTTTGTTTATTGATTGACGAAAATTAGAGTTATGTATCTTTTTTCCATTTAGAAGATATTAGATTAAATCAAGAGCTTACGCATTTCGACAGCTATGTTCTTTGATTTTTTTTAAATTCTAGAATCTAAAAAAAAATTATACAAGACTTTGAACATTTATAATCTAACATTGCTATAGGAAGTAAAGTTTTGCTTATTGATTGATGTAAATTAGAATTTTGTATCTTTTTCCATTAAGAAGATATTAGACTAAATCAAGAGTTTACGCATTTTGACAGCTGCGTTTTTTTGATTTTTTAACTTTTAGAATCTAAACTACAAGATTTAGAACATTTATAATCTAACATTCTATAGAATAAAAGTTTCTTTATTGAATGACTGTAAATTAGAATTTTGTATCCTTTTTCCATTTAAAAGATATTAGATTAAATCTAGAGCTTACGCATTTTGACAGCTATGTTCTTTGATTTTTTTTTTAAATTCTGGAATCTAAAATACAAGATTTTGAACATTTATAATCTAACATTCTATAGATTTAAACTTTGTTTATTGATTGACGTAAATTAGGAATTTTGTATCTTTTTTCCATTTAGAAGATATTAGACTAAATCAAGAGCTTACGCATTTTGGACAGCTTGTGCTTTTTGATTTTTTGAACTTTTTAGAATCTAAAAAATACAAGATTTAGAACATTTATAATCTAACATTCTATGGAATAAAAGTTTCTTTATTGATTGACTGTAAATTAGAATTTTGTATCTTTTTCGATTTAGAAGATATTAGATTAAATCAAAAGCTTACGCATTTTGGACAGCTGTGTTCTTGTATTTTTTTTAACTTTTTAGAATCCAAAATACAAGATTTAGAACATTTATAATCTAATGACTCTATGGAATAAAAGTTTCTTACCGAATGATGTAAATTAGAATTTTTGTATCTTTTCTGATTTAGAAGATATTAGATTAAATCAAAAGCTAACGCATTTTGACAGCTGTGTTCTTTGATTTTTTTTAACTTTAGAATTCAAAATACAATATTTAGAAATATTTACAAACTAACATTCTATAGAATTAAAGTTTGTTTATTGATTGACTTTGAATTAGAATTTTTGTATCTTCTTTCATTTAGAAGATATTAGACTAAATCTAAGAGCTATTCGCATTTTGACAGCTGTGTTCTTTGATTTTTTTCTATCCTTAGAATCCAAAATACAAGATTTAGAACATTTATAATCTAACATTCTATGGAATAAAAAAGTTTCTTTACCGAATGATGTAAATTATAAATTTGTATTTTGGAATTCAAAATTCTAGATATAGAACATTTATAATCTAACATTCTATAGATTTAAACTTTGTTTATTGATTGACTTGAATTAGAATTTTGTGTATCTTTTTCCATTTAGAAGATATCAGAATAAATCAAAAAGCTTACGCATTTCTCTTGGACAGCTGTGTTTTTTGATTTTTTTTAACGTTTAGAATCCAAAATACAAGACATAGAACATTTATAATCTAACACTCTATGGAATAAAAAGTTTCTTACCGAATTAGATGTAAATTATAAATTTGTATTTTTGGAATTCAAAATTCTAGATATAGAACATTTATAATCTAACATTCTATAGATTTAAACTTTGTTTATTGATTGACTTGAATTAGAATTTTGTATCTTTTTTCCATTTAGAAGATATCAGAATAAATCAAAAGCTTACGCATTTTGACAGCTGTGTTCTTTTGATTTTTTTAACTTTTAGAACTACAAAATACAAGATTTAGAACATTTATAATCTAACATTCTATGGAATAAAAAGTTTGTTTATCGATTGATGTAAATTAGAATTTTGTATCTTTTTCGATTTAGAAGATATCAGATTAAATCAAGAGCTAACGCATTTTTTGACAGCTGTGTTCTCTTGATTTTTTTAACTTTTAGAATCCAAAATACAATATTTAGAACATTTACAATCTAACATCTCTATAGAATTAAAGTTTGTTTATTGATTGACTTGAATTAGAATTTTGTATCTTCTTCATTTAGAAGATATTAGACTAAATCAAGAGCTTACGCATTTTTGACAGCTGTGTTCTTTGATTTTTTAACTTTTAGAATCCAAAATACAAGATTTAGAACATTTATAATCTAACATTCTATGGAATAAAAGTTTCTTTACTGAATGATGTAAATTATAAATTTGCATTTTGGGAATTCAAAATTCTAGATATAGAACATTTATAATCTAACATTCTATAGATTTAAATTTTGTTTATTGATTGACTTGAATTAGAATTTTGTATCTTTTTTCCATTTAGAAGATAACAGAATAAATCAAAAGCTTACGCATTTTGACAGCTGTGTTCTTTGATTTTTTTTAACGTTTAGAATCCAAAATACAAGATTTAGAACATTTATAATCTAACATTCTATAGATTTAAACTTTGTTTATTGACTGACTTGAATTAGAATTTTTGTATCATTCCATTTAGAAGATATTAGAATAAATCAAAAGCTTACGCATTTGACAGCTGTGTTCTGGATTTTTTTAACGTTTAGAATCCAAAATACAAGACATAGAACATTTATAATCTAACATTCTATAGAATAAAAGTTTTTTACCAAATTGATGTAAATTAGAATTTTGTAACTTTTTGATTTAGAAGATATTAGATTAAATCAAAAGCTAACGCATTTTGACAGCTGTGTTCTTTTGATTTTTTTAACTTTTAAAATCCAAAATACAATATTTAGAACATTTATAATCTAACATTCTATAGAATTAAAGTTTGATTTATTGATTGACTTGAATTAGAATTTTTGTATCTTCTTTCATTTAGAAGATATTAGATTAAATGAAGAGTTTACGCATTTTGACAGCTGTGTGTTCTTTTGATTTTTTTTAACTTTTAGAATCCAAAATACAAGATTTAGAACATTTATAATCTAACTTCCAATAGAATTAAAGTTTGTTTATTGATTGACTTGGAATTCGAATTTTTTGTATCGTTTTTCATTTAGAAGATATTAGATTAAATCAAGAGCTTACGCATTTTGACAGCTGTGTTCTTTGATTTTTTTTAACGTTTAGAATCCAAAATACAAGATTTAGAAACATTTATAATCTAACATCCAATAGAATTAAAAGTTTGTTTATTGATTGGACTTGAATTAGAATTTTTGTATCGTTTTTCATTTAGAAGATATTAGATTAAATCAAGAGCTTACGCATTTTGACAGCTGTGTTTTTTTGGATTTTTTTAACTTTTAGACTCCAAAATACAAGATTCAGAACATTTATAATCTAACATGTCTATAGAATTAAACTTTGATTATTGATTGACGAAAATTAGAGTTTTGTATCTTTTCCCATTTAGAAGATATTAGATTAAATCAAGAAAGCTTACGCATTTCGACAGCTATAGTTCTTTGATTTTTTTAAATTCTGGAATCCAAAATACAAGACTTTAGAACATTTATAATCTAACTTGCTATAGAAGTAACCTTTTGTTTATTGGGATTGATGTAAATTAGAATTTTGTATCTTTTTCCATTAAGAAGATATTAGATTAAATCAAGAGCTTACGCATTTTGACAGCTGTGTTCTTTGATTTTTTTAACTTTTAGAATCTAAAATTACAAGATTTAGAACATTTATAATCTAACATTCTATGGAATAAAAAGTTTTTTACCGAATGATGTAAATTATAATTTTGTATTTTGGAATTTAAAATTCTAGATATAGAACATTTATAATCTAACATTCTATAGATTTCTAAACTTTGTTTATTGATTGACTTGAATTAGAATTTTGTATCTTTTTCCATTTAGAAGATATTAGAATAAATCAAAAGCTACGCATTTTGACAGCTGTGTTCTTTTGATTTTTTTAACTTTTTAGAATCCAAAATACAAGATTTAGAACATTTATAATCTAACATCCAATAGAATTAAAGTTTGTTTATTGATTGACTTGAATTAGAATTTTTTGTATCGTTTTTCATTTGGAAGATATTAGATTAAATCAAGAGCTTACATGCATTTTGACAGCTGTGTTCTTTAATTTTTTTAACGTTTAGAATCCAAAATACAAGATTTAGAACATTTTTAATCTAACATCCAAATAGAATAAAAGTTTCTTTATTGATTGACTTGAATTAGGAATTTTTTATCGTTTTTCATTTAGAAGATATTAGATTAAATCAAGAGCTTACGCATTTTGGACAGCTGTGTTCTTTGATTTTTTTAACTTTTAGAATCTAAAATACAAGAGATTTAGAACATTTATAATCTAACATGTTATAGAATTTCAAACTTGTGCTTATTGATTGACGAAAATTAGAGTTATGCATCTTTTTCCATTTAGAAGATATTAGATTAAATCAAGAGCTTACGCATTTCGACAGCTATGTTCTTGGATTTTTTTAAATTCTGGAATCTAAAATACAAGACTTTGAACATTTATAATCTAACTTCCTATAGAAGTAAACTTTGTTTATTGATTGATGTAAAATTAGAATTTAAATCTTATCTTTCCCATTTAGAAGATATTAGACTAAATCAAGAGCTTATGCATTTTGACAGCTGTGTTTTTGATTTTTTTAACTTTTAGAATCTAAACTACAAGATTTATAGAACATTTATAATCTAACATTCTATGGAATAAAAAAGTTTCTTTAATGAATGATGTAAATTAGAATTCTTGCATCCTTTCCATTTAGAAGTTATTAGATTAAACAGAGTCTGTACTGATGCTGACAGCCATGTTCTTTGATTTTTTTTAAATTCTGTAATCCAACAAATACTAGATTTTGAACATTCATAATCTAACATTCTATAGAAGCAAACCTTGCATTATTGATTTGACGCACTAGAATTTTGTATCTTTTCCATTTGAGAAAAGATATTAGACTAAATCAAGAGCTTAAGCTATTTATGACAGCTGAGCTTTTTGACTTTTTTGAACTTTTAGAATCCAAAATACAAGATTTAGAACATTTATAAATCTAACATATCTCATGGAATAAAAGCTTTCTTACCGAATGATGTAAATTAGAATTCTTGTATCTTTTTTGATTTAGAAGATATCAGATTAAATCAAAAAGCTAACGCATTTGACAGCTGTGTTCTTTTGATTTCTTTTTTTTAACTTTTAGAATCTAAAAATACAAGATTTAGAACATTTATAATCTAACATTCTATGGAATAAAAAGTTTCTTTACCGAATGATGTAAATTAGAATTTTTGTATCTTTTCGATTTAGAAGATATCAGATTAAATCAAAAGCTAACGCATTTGGACAGCTGTTCTCGATTTGGATTTTTTTTTAACTTTTGTGAATCCAAAATACAATATTTAGAACATTTACAAAACTAAACATTCTATAGAATTAAAGTTTGTTTATTGATTGACTTGAATTAGAATTTTTGTATCTTCTTTCATTTAGAAGATATTAGACTAAACTTTAAGAGCTTACGCATTTTGACAGCTGTGTTCTTTTTGGATTTTTAACTTTTAGAATCTAAATATACAAGATTTTAGAACATTTATAATCTAACATTCTATGGAATAAAAGTTTCTTTACCGAATGATGTAAATTGATAAGATTTGTATTTTGGAATTCAGCAAATTTGTAGATGATAGAACATTTATAATCTAACATTCTATAGATTTAAACTTTGTTTATTGATTGACTTGAATTAGAATTCCTGTATCTTTTCCATTTAGAAGATATCAGATTAAATCAAAAAGCTTACGCATTTTTATTGACAGCTGTGTTTTTGGATTTTTTTAACGTTTTAGAATCCAAAATACAAGACATAGAACATTTATAATCTAACATTCTATAGAATAAAAAGTTTTTTTTACCAAATGATGTAAATTAGAATTTTGTAACTTTTTGAGTTAGAAGATATCAGATTAAATCAAAAGCTAACGCATTTGACAGCTGTGGTACTTTGATTTTTTTAACTTTTAAAATCCAAAATACAATATTTAGGAACATTTACAAACTAACATTCTATAGAATTAAAGTTTGTTTATTGATTGACTTTGAATTAGAATTTTGTATCTTCTTTCATTTAGAAGATTATTAGACTAAATCAAGAGCTTACGGCATTTTGACAGCTAGCGTTCTTTTGATTTGTTTAACTTTTAGAATCCAAAATACACAACATAGACATTTATAATCTAACATTCTATAGATTTAAACTTTGTTTATTGGATTGACTTTGAATTAGAATTTTTGTAATCGTTTTTCATTTAGAAGATATTAGATTAAATCAAGAGCTATACGCATTTTGGACAGCTGTGTTCTTTAATTTTTTTTTAACGTTTAGAATCCAAAATACAAGATTTAGAAACATTTATAATCTAATTATTCTATAGATTTAAACTTTGTTTATTGATTGACTTGAATTAGAATTTTGTATCTTTTCTCCATTTAGAAGATATCAGAATAAATCAAAAGCTTACGCATTTTGACAGCGTGTGTTTCTTGATTTTTTTAACGTTTAGAATCCAAAATACAAGACATAGGAACATTTATAATCTAACATTCTATAGAATAAAAAAGTTTTTTTTACCAAATGATGTAAATTAGAATTTTTGTAACTTTTTTGAGTTAGAAGGATATCAGATTAAATCAAAAAGCTAACGCATTTGACAGCTGTGTTCTTTGGATTTTTTTTAACTTTTAAAATCCAAAATACAATATTTAGAACATTTACAAACTAACATTCTATAGAATTAAAGTTTGTTTATTATGATTGGACTTGAATTAGAATTTTGTATCTTCTTTCATTTAGAAGATATTAGACTAAATGAAGAGCTTACGCATTTTGGACAGCTGTGTTCTCTTTTTTGGATTTTTTTTAACTTTTAGAATCCAAAATAACAAGATTTAGAACATTTATAATCTAACATCCAATAGAATTAAAGTTTGTTTATTGATTGACTTGAATTAGAATTTTTTGTATCGTTTTTCATTTAGAAGATATTAGATTAAATCAAGAGCTTACGCATTTTGACAGCTGTGTTCTTTAATTTTTTTTAACGTTTAGAATCCAAAATACAAGATTTAGAACATTTATAATCTAACATCCAATAGAATTAAAGTTTGTTTATTGATTGACTTGAATTAGAATTTTTGTAATCGTTTTTCATTTAGAAGATATTAGATTAAATCAAGAGCTTACGCATTTTGACAGCTGTGTTTTTTGATTTTTTAACTTTTTAGAATCCAAAATACAAGATTTAGGAACATTTATAATCTAACATGTTATAGAATTAAACTTTGATTATTGATTGACGAAAATTAGAGTTTTGTATCTTTTCCATTTAGAAGATATTAGATTAAATCTAGAGCTACGCATTTCGACAGCTATGTTCTTTGATTTTTTTAAATTCCGGAATCTAAAAATACAAGATTTTGAACATTTATAATCTAACTTGCTATAGAAGTAACCTTTGTTTATTGGGATTGACGTAAATTAGAATTTTTGTATCTTTTTCCATTAAGAAGATATTAGACTAAATCAAGAGCTACACGCATTTTGACAGCTGCGTTTCTTTGATTTTTAACGTTTAGAATCCAAAATACAAGATTTAGAATATTTATAATCTAACATTCTATGGAATAAAAGTTTCTTTACTGAATGATGTAAATTATAATTTTGTATTTTGGAATTCAAAATTCTAGATATAGAACATTTATAATCTAACATTCTATAGATTTAAACTTTGTTTATTGATTGGACTTGAATTAGAATTTTGTATCTTTTCTCATTTAGAAGATATTAGACTAAATCAAGAGCTTACGCATTTTGACAGCTGTGTTCTTTGATTTTTTTTAACTTTTTTAGAATCCAAAATACAAGATTTAAAAAAAATTTATAATCTAACATCCAATAGAATTAAAGTTTGTTTATTGATTGACTTAAATTAGAATTTTTGTATCGTTTTTCATTTAGAAGATATTAGATTAAATCAAGAGCTTACGCATTTTGACAGATGTGTTCTTTAATTTTTTTAACGTTTAGAATCCAAAATACAAGATTTAGAACATTTATAATCTAACATTCTATGGAATAAAAGTTTCTTTACCGAATGATGTAAATTAGAATTTTGTATTTTGGAATTCAAAATTTAGATATAGAACATTTATAATCTAACATTCTATAGATTTAAACTTTGTTTATTGATTGATTTGAATTAGAATTTTGTATCTTTTTCCATTTAGAAGATATCAGAATAAATCAAAAGCTTACGCATTTTGACAGCTGTGTTTTTAGATTTTTTTTTAACGTTTAGAATCCAAAATACAAGATATAGAACATTTATAATCTAAAATTCTATAGAATAAAAGTTTTTTTACCAAATTGATGTAAATTAGAATTTTGTAAACTTTTTTCGAGTTAGAAGATATCAGATTAAATCAAAAGTCATTTTACGCATTATTGACAGCTGTGGTCTTTTGATTTTTTTAACTTTTTGGAATCCAAAATACAAGATTTAGAACATTTTATAATCTAACATTCTATGGAATAAAAGCTTTCTTTACCGAATGATGTAAATTAGAATTTTGTATCTTTTTCGATTTAGAAGATATCAGATTAAATCAAAAGCTAACGCATTTTGACAGCTGTGTTCTTTGGATTTTTTTAACTTTTAGAATCCAAAATACAATATTTAGAACATTTCATAAACTAACATCTCTATAGAATTAAAGTTTGTTTATTGATTGACTTGAATTAGAATTTTGTATCTTCTTTTCATTTAGAAGATATTAGACTAAATCAAGAGCTTACGCATTTTGGACAGCTGCATGTTCTTTGGATTTTTTTTAACTTTTAGGAATCCAAAATACAAAATTTAGAACATTTATAATCTAACATTCTATGGAATAAAAAGTTTCTTTTACCTGAATGATGTAAATTAGAATTTTTGTATCTTTTCCGATTTAGAAGATATTAGATTAAATCAAAAGCTAACGCATTTTGACAGCTGTGTTTTTTGATTTTTTTAACTTTGTAGAATCCAAAATACAAGATTTAGAACATTTATAATCTAACATTCTATAGAATAAAAGTTTCTTTACCGAATGATGTAAATTCAGAATTTTGTATCTTTTTCGATTTAGAAGATATCAGATTAAATCAAAAGCTAACGCATTTTTGACAGCTGTGTTCTTTGATTCTTTTAACTTTTAGAATCCAAAATACAATATTTAGAACATTTACAAACTAACATTCTATAGAATTGAAAGTTTGTTTATTGACTTGACTCTTGAATTAGGAATTTTTGTATCTTCTTTTCATTTAGAAGATATTAGACTAAATCAAGAGCTTACGCATTTTGACAGGCTGTGTTCTTTGATTTTTTAACTTTTAGAATCCAAAATACAAGATTTAGAACATTTATAATTCAACATTCTATGGAATAAAAGTTTTTTTACCGAATGATGTAAATTAGAATTTTGTATCTTTTTCGATTTTTTAGAAGATATCAGATTAAATCAAAAGCTAACGCATTTTGACAGCTGTGTTCTTTTGATTTTTTAACTCTTTAGAATCCAAAATACAAGATTTAGAACATTTATAATCTAACATTCTATGGAATAAAAAGTTTTTACCGAATGATGTAAATTATAATTTTGTATTTTGGAATTTAAAATTCTAGATATAGAACATTTATAATCTAACATTCTATAGATTTATAAACTTTGTTTATTGATTGACTTGGAATTAGAATTTCTGTATCTTTTTCCATTTAGAAGATATCAGATTAAATCAAAAGCTTACGCATTTTGACAGCTGTGTTCTTTGATTTTTTTTAACTTTTAGAATCCAAAATACAAGATTTAGAACATTTATAATCTAACATCCAATAGGAAAATTACCAAAAGTTTGTTTATTGGGATTGACTTGAATTCGAATTTTTTTGTATCGTTTTTCATTTGGAAGATATTAGATTAAATCAAGAGCTTACGCATTTTGGACAGCTGTGTTCTTTAATTTTTAACGTTTAGAATCCAAAATACAAGATTTAGAACATTTTTAATCTAACATCCAATAGAATTAAAGTTTGTTTATTGATTGACTTGAATTAGAATTTTTTTGTAATCGTTTTTCATTTAGAAGATATTAGATTAAATAAAGAGCTTACGCATTTTGGACAGCTGTGTTTTTTGATTTTTTTTAACTTTAGAATCCAAAATACAAGATTTAGAACATTTATAATCTAACATGTTATAGAATTAAACTTTGTTTATTGATTGACGAAAATTAGAGTTATGTATCTTTTTTCCATTTAGAAGACTATTAGATTAAATCAAGAGCTTACGCATTTCGACAGCTATGTTCTTTTGATTTTTTTAAATTCTGGGAATCTAAAATACAAGACTTTGAATAATTTATAATCTAACTTTCTATAGAAGTAACTCTTTGTTTATTGATTGACGTAAATTAGAATTTTGTATTCTTTTTCCATTAAGAAGATATTAGGACTAAAATCAAGAGCTTACGCATTTTGATTTAGCTGTGTTTTTTTTGATTTTTTTAACTTTAGAATCTAAACTACAAGATTTGTAGAACATTTAATATTCTAACATTCTATGGAATAAAAAGTTTCTTTACCGAATGATGTAAATTAGAATTTTGTATCCTTTTCCATTTTAGGGAAGATATTAGATTAAATTCTAGAGCTTACGCATTTCGACAGCTATGTTCTTTGATTTTTTTTTAAATTCTGGAATCTAAAATACAAGATTTTGAAACATTTAAAATCTTAACATTCTATAGAAGTAAACTTTGTTTATTGATTGACGTAAATTAGAATTTTAGTATCTTTTTCCATTTAGAAGATATTAGACTAAATCAAGAGCTTACGCATTTTGGACAGCTGTGCTTTTTGATTTTTTTGAACTTTTAGAATCCAAAATACAAGATTTAGAACATTTATAATCTAACATTCTATGGAATAAAAGTTTCTTTACCGAATGATGTAAATTAGAATTTGTCAGTCTTTTTCGATTTAGAAGATATCAGATTAAATCAAAGCTAACGCATTTTGACTGCTGTGTTCTTTGATTTTTTTTTTTAACTCTTTAGAATCCAAAATACAATATTTGAGAACATTTATAATCTAACATTCTATAGAATTAAAGTTTGTTTATTGATTGATCTTTGAATTAGGAATTTTGTATCTTCTCTTCATTTAGAAGATATTAGACTAAATCAAGAGCTTACGCATTTTGACAGCTGTGTTCTTTGATTTTTTTATCTCTTTAGAATCCAAAATACAAGATTTTAGAAACATTTATAATCTAACATTCTTATGGAATAAAAGTTTCTTTACCGAATGATGTAAATTATACTTTTGTATTTGGAATTCAAAATTCTAGATATAGAAACATTTATAATCTAACATTCTATAGATTTAAAACTTTGTTTATTGATTGACTTGAATTAGAATTTTGTATCTTTTTCCATTTAGAAGATATCATAGAATAAATCAAAAGCTTACGCATTTTGACAGCTGTGTTTTTTGATTTTTTTTAACGTTTAGAATCCAAATACAAGACATATAGAACATTTTTATAATCTAACATTCTATAGAATAAAAGTTTTTTTACCAAATGATGTAAATTAGAATTTTTGTAACTTTTTGAGTTAGAAGATATCAGATTAAATCAAAAGCTAACGCATTTTGACAGCTGTGTTCTTTGATTTTTTTTAACTTTTAAAATCCAAAATACAATATTTAGAACATTTACAAACTAACATTCTATAGAATTTCAAAGTTTGTTTATTGATTGACTTGAATTAGAAATTTTGTAATCTTCTTTCATTTAGAAGATATTAGACTAAAATCTCAAGAGCTTACGCATTTTGACAAGCTGCTTCTTTGATTTGTTTAACTTTTTGAATCCAAAATACACAACATAGACATTTATAATCTAACATTCTATAGATTTTAAACTGTTGATTTATTGAATTGACTTGAATTAGAATTTTGTATCTTTTCCATTTAGAAGATATTAGACTAAATGAAGAGCTTACGCATTTTGACAGCTGTGTTCTTTGATTTTTTTTAACTTTTAGAATCCAAAATACAAGATTTAGAACATTTATAATCTAACATCCAATAGAATTAAAGTTTGTTTATTGATTGACTTGAATTCGAATTTTTTGTATCGTTTTTCATTTGGAAGATATTAGATTAAATCAAGAGCTTACGCATTTTGACAGCTGTGTTCTTTAATTTTTTTTAACGTTTAGAATCCAAAATACAAGATTTAGAACATTTATAATCTAACATCCAATAGAATTAAAGTTTGTTTATTGATTGACTTGAATTAGAATTTTTTGTATCGTTTTTCATTTAGAAGATATTAGATTAAATCAAGAGCTTACGCATTTTGACAGCTGTGTTTTTTGATTTTTTTAACTTTTAAAATCCAAAATACAAGATTTAGAACATTTATAATCTAACATGTTATAGAATTAAACTTTGTTTATTGATTGACAAAAAATTAGAGTTTTGTATCTTTTTCCATTTAGAAGGATATTAGATTAAATCAAGAGCTTACGCATTTCGACAGCTATGTTCTTTGATTTTTTTAAATTGCGGAATCTAAAATACAAGACTTTTGAACATTTATAATCTAACTTGCTATAGAAGTAACCTTTGTTTATTGATTGACGTAAATTAGAATTTTGTATCTTTTCCATTAAGAAGATATTAGACTAAATCAAGAGCTTACGCATTTTGGACAGCTGCGTTTTTTGATTTTTTAACTTTTAGAATCTAAACTACAAGATTTAGAACATTTATAATCTAACATTCTATGGAATAAAAGGTTTCTTTACCGAATGATGTAAATTAGAATTTTGTATCCTTTTCCATTTAGAAGATATTAGATTAAATCTAGAGCTTGCAGCATTTTCGACAGCTATGTTCTTTGATTTTTTTAAATTCTGGAATCTAAAATACAAGATTTTAAACATTTATAATCTAACATTCTATAGAAGTAAACTTTGTTTATTGATTGACGTAAATTAGAATTTTCTATCTTTTCCATTTAGAAGATATTAGACTAAATCAAGAGCTTACGCATTTTGACAGCTGTGCTTTTTGATTTTTTTTAACTTTTAGAATCCAAAATACAAGATTTAGAACATTTATAATCTAACATTCTATGGAATAAAAGTTTTTTACCGAATGATGTAAATTAGAATTTTGGTATCTTTTTCGATTTAGAAGATATCAGATTAAATCAAAAGCTAACGCATTTTGACAGCTGTGTTCTTTGATTTTTTTTAACTTTTAGAATCCAAAATACAATATTTAGAACATTTACAACCTAACATTCTATAGAATTAAAGGTTTGTTTCATTGATTGACTTGAATGTAGAATTTTGTATCTTCTTTCATTTAGAAGATATTAGACCAAATCAAGAGCTTACGCATTTTGACAGCTGCGTTCTTTGATTTGTTTAACTTTTAGAATCCAAAATACACAACATAGGACATTTATAATCTAACATTCTATAAAATAAAAAGTTTTTTTACCGAATGATGTAAATTAAAATTTTGTATCTTTTTCCATTTAGAAGATATTAGACTAAATCAAGAGCTTACGCATTTTGACAGCTGTGTTCTTTGATTTTTTTAACTTTAGAATCCAAAATACAAGATTTAGAACATTTATAATCTAACATCCAATAGAATTAAAGTTTGTTTGATTGATTGACTTGAATTAGAATTTTTGTATCGTTTTTCATTTTAGAAGATATTAGATTAAATCAAGAGCTTACGCATTTTGACAGCTGTGTTCTTTTGATTTTTTTAACGTTTAGAATCCAAAAATACAAGATTTAGAACATTTATAATCTAACATTCTATGGAATAAAAGTTTCTTATACCGAATGATTTTGTAAAATTAGGACATTAGATTTGTATTTTGGAATTCAAAATTCTAGATATAGAAAAACATTTATAATCTAACATTCTATAGATTTAAACATTGTTTATTGAATTGATTATGAATTAGAATTTTGTATCTTTTTCCATTTAGAAGATATCAGAATAAATCAAAAAAGCTTACGCATTTTGACAGCTGCGTTTTTTGATTTTTTTAACTTTTAGAATCCAAAATACAAGACATAGAACATTTATAATCTAACATTCTATAGAATAAAAAGTTTTTTACCGAATGATGTAAATTAGAATTTTGTTATCTTTTTCGATTTAGAAGATATCAGATTAAATCAAAAGCTTACGCATTTTGACAGCTGTGTTCTTTGATTTTTTTAACTTTTGAATCCAAAATACAAGATTTAGAACATTTATAATCTAACATTCTATGGAATAAAAGTTTCTTTACCGAATGATGTAAATTAGAATTTTGTATCTTTTCGATTTAGAAGATATCAGATTAAATCAAAAGCTAACGCATTTTGACAGCTGTGTTCTTTGATTTTTTTTAACTTTTAGAATCCAAAATACAATATTTAGAACATTTACAAACTAACATTCTATAGAATTAAAGTTTGTTTTTATTGATTGACTTGAATTAGAATTTTGTATCTTCTTTCATTTAGAAGATATTAGACTAAATCAAGAGCTTACGCATTTTGGACAGCTGCGTTCTTTGATTTTTTTTACTTTTAGAATCCAAAATACAAGATTTAGAACATTTATAATCTAACATTCTATGGAATAAAAGTTTTTTACCGAATGATGTAAATTAGAATTTTGTATCTTTTCCATTTAGAAGATATTAGATTAAATCAAGAGCTTACGCATTTTGACAGCTGTGTTCTTTGATTTTTTTAACTTTTTAGAATCCAAAATACAAGATTTAGAACATTTATAATCTAACATCTAATAGAATTAAAGTTTGTTTATTGATTGACTTGAATTAGAATTTTTGTATCTTTTTCATTTAGAAGATATTAGATTAAATCAAGAGCTTACGCATTTTGACAGCTGTGTTCTTTAATTTTTTTTTAACGTTTAGAATCCAAAATACAAGATTTAGAACATTTATAATCTAACATTCTATGGAATAAAAGTTTCTTTACCGAATGATGTAAATTATAATTTTGTATTTTGGAATTCCAAAATTCATTTAGATATAGAACATTTATAATCTAACATTCTATAGATTTAAACTTTGTTTATTGATTGACTTGAATTAGAATTTTGTATCTTTTTCCATTTAGAAGATATTAGACTAAATCAAGAGCTTACGCATTTTGACAGCTGTGTTCTTTTGATTTTTTTAACTTTTAGAATCCAAAATACAAGATTTAGAACATTTATAATCTAACATCCAATAGAATTAAAGTTTGTTTATTGATTGACTTGAATTAGAATTTTTTTGTATCGTTTTTCATTTAGAAGATATTAGATTAAATCAAGAGCTTACGCATTTTGACAGCTGTGTTCTTTAATTTTTTTTAACGTTTAGAATCCAAAATACAAGATTTAGAACATTTATAATCTAATATTCTATGGAATAAAAGTTTCTTTACCGAATGATGAAATCACCTAAAATTAGAATTTTGTATTTGTGAATTCATAATTCATAGATTATAGTTTGTTATAGAACTTTTATAATCTAATATTAGATTAAATCAAGAGCTTACGCATTTTGACAGCTGTGATCTTTGATTTTTTAAATTTTAGAATTCAAATTACTAGATATAGAACATTTATAATCTAACGTGTCTATAGAATTAAACTTTGTTTATCGATTGACTTGAATTAGAATTTTGTATCTTTTTTCATTTAGAAGATATTAGATTAAATCAAGAGCTTACGCATTTTGGACAGCTGTGTTCTTTGATTTTTTTAACTTTTAGAATCCAAAATACAAGATTTAGAACATTTATAATCTAACATTCTATGGAATAAAAGTTTCTTTACCGAATGATGTAAATTATAATTTATTTGTATTTTGGAATTATTTCAAAACTCTAGATATAGAACATTTATAATCTAACATTCTATAGATTTAAACTTTGTTTATTGATTGACTTGAATTAGAATTTTGTATCTTTTTCCATTTAGAAGATATCAGAATAAATCAAAAGCTTACGCATTTTGACAGCTGTGTTTTTTGATTTTTTTTAACGTTTAGAATTTAAAATACAAGACATAGAACATTTATAATCTAACATTCTATAGAATAAAAGTTTTTTTACCAAATGATGTAAATTAGAATTTTGTAACTTTTTTGAGTTAGAAGATATCAGATTAAATCAAAAGCTAACGCATTTTTTGACAGCTGTGTTTCTTTGATTTTTTTAACTTTTAAAATCCAAAATACAATATTTAGAACATTTACAAACTAACATTCTATAGAATTAAAGTTTGTTTATTGATTGACTATTGAATTAGAATTTTGTATCTTCTTTCATTTAGAAGATATTAGACTAAATCAAGAGCTTACGCATTTTGACAGCTGCGTTCTTTGATTTGTTTAACTTTTTAGAATCCAAAAAATACAAAACATAGAACATTTATAATCTAACATTCTATAGATTTAAACTTTGTTTATTGATTGACTTGAATTCCGAATTTTTGTATCGTTTTTCATTTAGAAGATATTAGATTAAATCAAGAGCTTACGCATTTTGACAGCTGTGTTCTTTAATTTTTTTTAACGTTTAGAATCCAAAATACAAGATTTAGAACATTTATAATCTAACATTCTATAGATTTAAACTTTGTTTATTGATTGACTTGAATTAGAATTTTGTATCTTTTTCCATTTAGAAGATATCAGAATAAATCAAAAGCTTACGCATTTTGACAGCTGTGTTTTTTGATTTTTTTTAACGTTTAGAATCCAAAATACAAGACATAGAACATTTATAATCTAACATTCTATAGAATAAAAGTTTTTTACCAAATGATGTAAATTAGAATTTTGTAACTTTTTTGAGATTAGAAGATATCAGATTAAATCAAAAGCTAACGCATTTTGACAGCTGTGTTCTTTGATTTTTTTAACTTTTAAAATCAAAATACAATATTTAGAACATTTACAAACTAACATTCTATAGAATTAAAGTTTGTTTATTGATTGACTTGAATTAGGAATTTTGTATCTTCTTTCATTTAGAAGATATTAGATTAAATGAAGAGCTTACGCATTTTGACAGCTGTGTTCTTTGATTTTTTTAACTTTTAGAATCCAAAATACAAGATTTAGAACATTTATAATCTAACATCCAATAGAATTAAAGTTTGTTTATTGATTGACTTGAATTAGAATTTTTGTATCGTTTTTCATTTAGAAGATATTAGATTAAATCAAGAGCTTACGCATTTTGACAGCTGTGTTTTTTGATTTTTTTTAACTTTTAGAATCAAAATACAAGATTTTAGAACATTTATAATCTTAACATGTTATAGAATTAAACTTTGTTTATTGATTGACGAAAATTAGAGTTTTGTATCTTTTTCCATTTAGAAGATATTAGATTAAATCAAGAGCTTACGCATTTTGACAGCTGTGTTTTTTGATTTTTTTAACTTTTAGAATCCAAAATACAAGATTTAGAACATTTATAATCTAACATGTTATAGAATTAAACTTTGATTATTGATTGACGAAAATTAGAGTTTTGTATCTTTTTCCATTTAGAAGATATTAGATTAAATCAAGAGCTTACGCATTTTGACAGCTATGTTCTTTGATTTTTTTAAATTCTGGAATCTAAAATACAAGACTTTGAACATTTATAATCTAACTTGCTATAGAAGTAACCTTTGTTTATTGATTGACGTAAATTAGAATTTTGTATCTTTTTCCATTAAGAAGATATTAGACCAAATCAAGAGCTTACGCATTTTGACAGCTGCGTGTTTTTGATTTTATTAACTTTTAGAATCTAAAATACAAGATTTAAAACATTTATAATCTAACATTCTATGGAATAAAAGTTTCTTTACCGAATGATGTAAATTAGAATTTTGTATCCTTTTCCATTTAGAAGATATTAGATTAAATCTAGAGCTTACGCATTTTGACAGCTATGTTCTTTGATTTTTTTAAATTCTGGAATCCTAAAATACAAGTTTTGAACATTTATAATCTAACATTCTATAGAAGTAAAGTTTGTCTATTGATTGACGTAAATTAGAATTTTGTATCTTTTCCATTTAGAAGATATTAGACTAAATCAAGAGCTTACGCATTTCGACAGCTGTGCTTTTTGATTTTTTTAACTTTTAGAATTCAAATTACAAGATATAGAACATTTATAATCTAACATTCTATAGAATTAAACTTTGTTTATTGATTGACTTGAATTAGAATTTTGTATCTTCTTTCATTTAGAAGATATTAGATTAAATCAAGAGCTTACGCATTTTGACAGCTGTGTTCTTTGATTTTTTTAACTTTTAGAATCCAAAATACAAGATTTAGAACATTTATAATCTAACTATTCTATGGAATAAAAGTTTCTTTACCGAATGATGTAAATTATAAATTTGTATTTTGGAATTAAAATTCTAGATATAGAACATTTATAATCTAACATTCTATAGATTTAAACTTTTGTTTATTGATTGACTTGAATTAGAATTTTGTAATCTTTTTCCATTTAGAAGATATCAGAATAAATCAAAAAGCTTACGCATTTTGACAGCTGTGTTTCTTGATTTTTTTAACGTTTAGAATCCAAAATACAAGACATAGAACATTTATAATCTAACATTCTATAGAATAAAAGTTTTTTACCGAATGATGTAAATTAGAATTTTGTAACTTTTTGATTTAGAAGATATCAGATTAAATCAAAAGCTAACGCATTTTGACAGCTGTGTTCTTTGATTTTTTTAACTTTTAAAATCCAAAATACAATATTTAGAACATTTACAAACTAACATTCTATAGAATTAAAGTTTGTTTATTGATTGACTTGAATTAGAATTTTGTATCTTCTTTCATTTAGAAGATATTAGACTAAATCAAGAGCTTACGCATTTTGACAGCTGTGTTCTTTGATTTTTTTAACTTTTTAGAATCCAAAATACACAACATAGGACATTTATAATCTAACATTCTATAGATTTAAACTTTGTTTATTGATTGACTTGAATTCGAATTTTTTGTATCGTTTTTCATTTAGAAGATATTAGATTAAATCAAGAGCTTACGCATTTTGACAGCTGTGTTCTTTAATTTTTTTTAACGTTTAGAATCCAAAATACAAGATTTAGAACATTTATAATCTAACATTCTATAGATTTAAACTTTGTTTATTGATTGACTTGAATTAGAATTTTGTATCTTTTTCCATTTAGAAGATATCAGAATAAATCAAAAGCTTACGCATTTTGACAGCTGTGTTTCTTGATTTTTTTTAACGTTTAGAATCCAAAATACAAGACATAGAACATTTATAATCTAACATTCTATAGAATAAAAGTTTTTTTACCAAATGATGTAAATTAGAATTTTGTAACTTTTTTGATTTAGAAGATATCAGATTAAATCAAAAGCTAACGCATTTTGACAGCTGTGTTCTTTGATTTTTTTAACTTTTAAATCCAAAATACAATATTTAGAACATTTACAATCTAACATTCTATAGAATTAAAAGTTTGTTTATTGATTGACTTGAATTAGAATTTTGTATCTTTTTCATTTAGAAGATATTAGACTAAATGAAGAGCTTACGCATTTTGACAGCTGTGTTCTTTGATTTTTTTAACTTTTAGAATCCAAAATACAAGATTTAGAACATTTATAATCTAACATCCAATAGAATTAAAGTTTGTTTATTGATTGACTTGAATTAGAATTTTTTGTATCGTTTTTCATTTAGAAGATATTAGATTAAATCAAGAGCTTACGCATTTTGACAGCTGTGTTCTTTAATTTTTTTAACGTTTAGAATCCAAAATACAAGATTTAGAACATTTATAATCTAACATCTAATAGAATTAAAGTTTGTTTATTGATTGACTTGAATTAGAATTTTTTGTATCGTTTTTCATTTAGAAGATATTAGATTAAATCAAGAGCTTACGCATTTTGACAGCTGTGTTTTTTGATTTTTTTTAACTTTTAGAATCCAAAATACAAGATTTAGAACATTTATAATCTAACATGTTATAGAATTAAACTTTGTTTATTGATTGACGAAAATTAGAGTTTTGTATCTTTTTCCATTTAGAAGATATTAGATTAAATCAAGAGCTTACGCATTTCGACAGCTATGTTCTTTGATTTTTTTTAAATTCTGGAATCTAAAATACAAGACTTTGAACATTTATAATCTAACTTGCTATAGAAGTAACCTTTGTTTATTGATTGACGTAAATTAGAATTTTGTATCTTTTTCCATTAAGAAGATATTAGACTAAATCAAGAGCTTACGCATTTTGACAGCTGTGTTTTTTGATTTTTTTAACTTTTAGAATCCAAACTACAAGATTTAGAACATTTATAATCTAACATTCTATGGAATAAAAGTTTCTTTACCGAATGATGTAAATTAGAATTTTGTATCCTTTTCCATTTAGAAGATATTAGATTAAATCAAGAGCTTACGCATTTCGACAGCTATGTTCTTTGATTTTTTTTTAAATTCTGGAATCTAAAATACAAGATTTTGAACATTTATAATCTAACATTCTATAGAAGTAAACTTTGTTTATTGATTGACGTAAATTAGAATTTTGTATCTTTTTCCATTTAGAAGATATTAGACTAAATCAAGAGCTTACGCATTTTGACAGCTGTGCTTTTTGATTTTTTTGAACTTTTAGAATCCAAAATACAAGATTTAGAACATTTATAATCTAACATTCTATGGAATAAAAGTTTCTTTACCGAATGATGTAAATTAGAATTTTGTATCTTTTTCGATTTAGAAGATATCAGATTAAATCAAAAGCTAACGCATTTTGACAGCTGTGTTCTTTGATTTTTTTAACTTTTAGAATCCAAAATACAATATTTAGAACATTTACAACCTAACATTCTATAGAATTAAAGTTTGTTTATTGATTGACTTGAATTAGAATTTTGTATCTTCTTTCATTTAGAAGATATTAGACTAAATCAAGAGCTTACGCATTTTGACAGCTGTGTTCTTGATTTGTTTAACTTTTAGAATCCAAAATACACAACATAGAACATTTATAATCTAACATTCTATAAAATAAAAGTTTTTTACCGAATGATGTAAATTAGAATTTTGTATCTTTTTCCATTTAGAAGATATTAGACTAAATCAAGAGCTTACGCATTTTGACAGCTGTGTTCTTTGATTTTTTTTAACTTTTAGAATCCAAAATACAAGATTTAGAACATTTATAATCTAACATCCAATAGAATTAAAGTTTGTTTATTGATTGACTTGAATTAGAATTTTTTGTATCGTTTTTCATTTAGAAGATATTAGATTAAATCAAGAGCTTACGCATTTTGACAGCTGTGTTCTTTAATTTTTTTTAACGTTTAGAATCCAAAATACAAGATTTAGAACATTTATAATCTAACATTCTATGGAATAAAAGTTTCTTTACCGAATGATGTAAATTATAATTTTGTATTTTGGAATTCAAAATTCTAGATATAGAACATTTATAATCTAACATTCTATAGATTTAAACTTTGTTTATTGATTGACTTGAATTAGAATTTTGTATCTTTTTCCATTTAGAAGATATTAGACTAAATCAAGAGCTTACGCATTTTGACAGCTGTGTTCTTTGATTTTTTTAACTTTTAGAATCCAAAATACAAGATTTAGAACATTTATAATCTAACATCCAATAGAATTAAAGTTTGTTTATTGATTGACTTGAATTAGAATTTTTGTATCGTTTTTCATTTAGAAGATATTAGATTAAATCAAGAGCTTACGCATTTTGACAGCTGTGTTCTTTAATTTTTTTAACTTTTAGAATCCAAAATACAAGATTTAGAACATTTATAATCTAACATTCTATGGAATAAAAGTTTCTTTACCGAATGATGTAAATTATAATTTTGTATTTTGGAATTCAAAATTCTAGATATAGAACATTTATAATCTAACATTCTATAGATTTAAACTTTGTTTATTGATTGACTTGAATTAGAATTTTGTATCTTTTTCCATTTAGAAGATATTAGACTAAATCAAGAGCTTACGCATTTTGACAGCTGTGTTCTTTGATTTTTTTAACTTTTAGAATCCAAAATACAAGATTTAGAACATTTATAATCTAACATCCAATAGAATTAAAGTTTGTTTATTGATTGACTTGAATTAGAATTTTTGTATCTTTTTCATTTAGAAGATATTAGATTAAATCAAGAGCTTACGCATTTTGACAGCTGTGTTCTTTGATTTTTTTAACGTTTAGAATCCAAAATACAAGATTTAGAACATTTATAATCTAATATTCTATGGAATAAAAGTTTCTTTACCGAATGATGTAAATTAGAATTTTTTATTTTGGAATTCAATTCTAGATATAGAACATTTATAATCTAATATTAGATTAAATCAAGAGCTTACGCATTTTGACAGCTGTGTTCTTTGTTTTTTTAAATTTTAGAATCCAAATTTCAAGATTTAGAACATTTATAATCTAACATTCTATAGAATTAAACTTTGTTTATTGATTGACTTGAATTAGAATTTTGTATCTTTTTTCATTTAGAAGATATTAGATTAAATCAAGAGCTTACGCATTTTGACAGCTGTGTTCTTTGATTTTTTAACTTTTAGAATCCAAAATACAAGATTTAGAACATTTATAATCTAACATTCTATGGAATAAAAGTTTCTTTACCGAATGATGTAAATTATAATTTTGTATTTTGGAATTCAAAATTTAGATATAGAACATTTATAATCTAACATTCTATAGATTTAAACTTTGTTTATTGATTGACTTGAATTAGAATTTTGTATCTTTTCCATTTAGAAGATATCAGAATAAATCAAAGCTTACGCATTTTGACAGCTGTGTTTTTTGATTTTTTTAACGTTTAGAATTTAAAATACAAGACATAGAACATTTATAATCTAACATTCTATAGAATAAAGTTTTTTACCAAATGATGTAAATTAGAATTTTGTAACTTTTTTGATTTAGAAGATATCAGATTAAATCAAAAGCTAACGCATTTTGACAGCTGTGTTCTTTGATTTTTTTAACTTTTAAAATCCAAAATACAATATTTAGAACATTTACAAACTAACATTCTATAGAATTAAAGTTTGTTTATTGATTGACTTGAATTAGAATTTTGTATCTTCTTTCATTTAGAAGATATTAGACTAAATCAAGAGCTTACGCATTTTGACAGCTGTGTTCTTTGATTTTTTTAACTTTTAGAATCCAAAATACACAACTTAGAACATTTATAATCTAACATTCTATAGATTTAAACTTTGTTTATTGATTGACTTGAATTAGAATTTTTGTATCGTTTTTCATTTAGAAGATATTAGATTAAATCAAGAGCTTACGCATTTTGACAGCTGTGTTCTTTAATTTTTTAACGTTTAGAATCCAAAATACAAGATTTAGAACATTTATAATCTAACATTCTATAGATTTAAACTTTGTTTATTGATTGACTTGAATTAGAATTTTGTATCTTTTTCCATTTAGAAGATATCAGATTAAATCAAAAGCTTACGCATTTTGACAGCTGTGTTTTTTGATTTTTTTAACGTTTAGAATCCAAAATACAAGATTTAGAACATTTATAATCTAACATTCTATAGAATAAAAGTTTTTTTACCAAATGATGTAAATTAGAATTTTGTAACTTTTTTGAGTTAGAAGATATCAGATTAAATCAAAAGCTAACGCATTTTGACAGCTGTGTTCTTTGATTTTTTTTAACTTTTAAAATCCAAAATACAATATTTAGAACATTTACAAACTAACATTCTATAGAATTAAAGTTTGTTTATTGATTGACTTGAATTAGAATTTTGTATCTTCTTTCATTTAGAAGATATTAGACTAAATGAAGAGCTTACGCATTTTGACAGCTGTGTTCTTTGATTTTTTAACTTTTAGAATCCAAAATACAAGATTTAGAACATTTATAATCTAACATCCAATAGAATTAAAGTTTGTTTATTGATTGACTTGAATTAGAATTTTTTGTATCGTTTTTCATTTAGAAGATATTAGATTAAATCAAGAGCTTACGCATTTTGACAGCTGTGTTCTTTAATTTTTAACGTTTAGAATCCAAAATACAAGATTTAGAACATTTATAATCTAACATCCAATAGAATTAAAGTTTGTTTATTGATTGACTTGAATTAGAATTTTGTATCGTTTTTCATTTAGAAGATATTAGATTAAATCAAGAGCTTACGCATTTTGACAGCTGTGTTTTTTGATTTTTTTTAACTTTTAGAATCCAAAATACAAGATTTAGAACATTTATAATCTAACATGTTATAGAATTAAACTTTGATTATTGATTGACGAAAATTAGAGTTTTGTATCTTTTTCCATTTAGAAGATATTAGATTAAATCAAGAGCTTACGCATTTCGACAGCTATGTTCTTTGATTTTTTTTAAATTCTGGAATCTAAAATACAAGACTTTGAACATTTATAATCTAACTTGCTATAGAAGTAACCTTTGTTTATTGATTGACGTAAATTAGAATTTTGTATCTTTTTTCCATTAAGAAGATATTAGACTACATCAAGAGCTTACGTATTTTGACAGCTGCGTGTTTTTGATTTTATTAACTTTTAGAATCTAAACTACAAGATTTAAAACATTTATAATCTAACATTCTATGGAATAAAAGTTTCTTTACCGAATGATGTAAATTAGAATTTTGTATCCTTTTCCATTTAGAAGATATTAGATTAAATCTAGAGCTTACGCATTTTGACAGCTATGTTCTTTGATTTTTTTAAATTTTAGAATCTAAAATACAAGATTTTGAACATTTATAATCTAACATTCTATAGAAGTAAAGTTTGTTTATTGATTGACGTAAATTAGAATTTTGTATCTTTTTTCCATTTAGAAGATATTAGACTAAATCAAGAGCTTACGCATTTTGACAGCTGTGCTTTTGATTTTTTTTAACTTTTAGAATTCAAATTTCTAGATATAGAACATTTATAATCTAACGTTCTATAGAATTAAACTTTGTTTATTGATTGACTTGAATTAGAATTTTGTATCTTCTTTCATTTAGAAGATATTAGACTAAATCAAGAGCTTACGCATTTTGACAGCTGTGTTCTTTGATTTTTTAACTTTTAGAATCCAAAATACAAGATTTAGAACATTTATAATCTAACATTCTATGGAATAAAAGTTTCTTTACCGAATGATGTAAATTATAAATTTGTATTTTGGAATTCAAAATTCTAGATATAGAACATTTATAATCTAACATTCTATAGATTTAAACTTTGTTTATTGATTGACTTGAATTAGAATTTTGTATCTTTTTCCATTTAGAAGATATCAGAATAAATCAAAAGCTTACGCATTTTGACAGCTGTGTTTTTTGATTTTTTTTAACGTTTAGAATCCAAAATACAAGACATAGAACATTTATAATCTAACATTCTATAGAATAAAAGTTTTTACCAAATGATGTAAATTAGAATTTTGTAACTTTTTTGAGTTAGAAGATATCAGATTAAATCAAAAGCTAACGCATTTTGACAGCTGTGTTCTTTGATTTTTTTTAACTTTTAAAATCCAAAATACAATATTTAGAACATTTACAAACTAACATTCTATAGAATTAAAGTTTGTTTATTGATTGACTTGAATTAGAATTTTGTATCTTCTTTCATTTAGAAGATATTAGACTAAATCAAGAGCTTACGCATTTTGACAGCTGCGTTCTTTGATTTGTTTAACTTTTAGAATCCAAAATACACAACATAGGACATTTATAATCTAACATTCTATAGATTTAAACTTTGTTTATTGATTGACTTGAATTCGAATTTTTTGTATCGTTTTTCATTTAGAAGATATTAGATTAAATCAAGAGCTTACGCATTTTGACAGCTGTGTTCTTTAATTTTTTTTAACGTTTAGAATCCAAAATACAAGATTTAGAACATTTATAATCTAACATTCTATAGATTTAAACTTTGTTTATTGATTGACTTGAATTAGAATTTTGTATCTTTTTCCATTTAGAAGATATCAGAATAAATCAAAAGCTTACGCATTTTGACAGCTGTGTTTCTTGATTTTTTTTAACGTTTAGAATCCAAAATACAAGACATAGAACATTTATAATCTAACATTCTATAGAATAAAAGTTTTTTACCAAATGATGTAAATTAGAATTTTGTATCTTTTTTGAGTTAGAAGATATCAGATTAAATCAAAAGCTAACGCATTTTGACAGCTGTGTTCTTTGATTTTTTTTAACTTTTAAAATCCAAAATACAATATTTAGAACATTTACAAACTAACATTCTATAGAATTAAAGTTTGTTTATTGATTGACTTGAATTAGAATTTTTGTATCTTCTTTCATTTAGAAGATATTAGACTAAATGAAGAGCTTACGCATTTTGACAGCTGTGTTCTTTGATTTTTTAACTTTTAGAATCCAAAATACAAGATTTAGAACATTTATAATCTAACATCCAATAGAATTAAAGTTTGTTTATTGATTGACTTGAATTCGAATTTTTTGTATCGTTTTTCATTTAGAAGATATTAGATTAAATCAAGAGCTTACGCATTTTGACAGCTGTGTTCTTTAATTTTTTTTAACGTTTAGAATCCAAAATACAAGATTTAGAACATTTATAATCTAACATCCAATAGAATTAAAGTTTGTTTATTGATTGACTTGAATTAGAATTTTTTGTATCGTTTTTCATTTAGAAGATATTAGATTAAATCAAGAGCTTACGCATTTTGACAGCTGTGTTTTTTGATTTTTTTTAACTTTTAGAATCCAAAATACAAGATTTAGAACATTTATAATCTAACATGTTATAGAATTAAACTTTGATTATTGATTGACGAAAATTAGAGTTTTGTATCTTTTTCCATTTAGAAGATATTAGATTAAATCAAGAGCTTACGCATTTCGACAGCTATGTTCTTTGATTTTTTTTAAATTCTGGAATCTAAAATACAAGACTTTGAACATTTATAATCTAACTTGCTATAGAAGTAACCTTTGTTTATTGATTGACGTAAATTAGAATTTTGTATCTTTTTCCATTAAGAAGATATTAGACTAAATCAAGAGCTTACGCATTTTGACAGCTGCGTTTTTTTGATTTTTTTAACTTTTAGAATCTAAACTACAAGATTTAGAACATTTATAATCTAACATTCTATGGAATAAAAGTTTCTTTACCGAATGATGTAAATTAGAATTTTGTATCCTTTTCCATTTAGAAGATATTAGATTAAATCTAGAGCTTACGCATTTCGACAGCTATGTTCTTTGATTTTTTTTTAAATTCTGGAATCTAAAATACAAGATTTTGAACATTTATAATCTAACATTCTATAGAAGTAAACTTTGTTTATTGATTGACGTAAATTAGAATTTTGTATCTTTTTCCATTTAGAAGATATTAGACTAAATCAAGAGCTTACGCATTTTGACAGCTGTGCTTTTTGATTTTTTTTAACTTTTAGAATCCAAAATACAAGATTTAGAACATTTATAATCTAACATTCTATGGAATAAAAGTTTCTTTACCGAATGATGTAAATTAGAATTTTGTATCTTTTTCGATTTAGAAGATATCAGATTAAATCAAAAGCTAACGCATTTTGACAGCTGTGTTCTTTGATTTTTTTAACTTTTAGAATCCAAAATACAATATTTAGAACATTTATAATCTAACATTCTATAGAATTAAAGTTTGTTTATTGATTGACTTGAATTAGAATTTTGTATCTTCTTTCATTTAGAAGATATTAGACTAAATCAAGAGCTTACGCATTTTGACAGCTGTGTTCTTTGATTTGTTTAACTTTTAGAATCCAAAATACACAACATAGGACATTTATAATCTAACATTCTATAAAATAAAAGTTTTTTTACCGAATGATGTAAATTAGAATTTTGTATCTTTTTCCATTTAGAAGATATTAGACTAAATCAAGAGCTTACGCATTTTGACAGCTGTGTTCTTTGATTTTTTTAACTTTTAGAATCCAAGATACAAGATTTAGAACATTTATAATCTAACATCCAATAGAATTAAAGTTTGTTTATTGATTGACTTGAATTAGAATTTTTGTATCGTTTTTCATTTAGAAGATATTAGATTAAATCAAGAGCTTACGCATTTTGACAGCTGTGTTCTTTAATTTTTTTAACGTTTAGAATCCAAAATACAAGATTTAGAACATTTATAATCTAACATTCTATGGAATAAAAGTTTCTTTACCGAATGATGTAAATTAGAATTTTGTATTTTTTCAAAATTCTAGATAGAACATTTATAATCTAATATTAGATTAAATCAAGAGCTTACGCATTTTGACAGCTGTGTTCTTTGATTTTTTAAATTTTAGAATTCAAATTTCAAGATTTAGAACATTTATAATCTAACATTCTATAGAATTAAACTTTGTTTATTGATTGACTTGAATTAGAATTTTGTATCTTTTTTCATTTAGAAGATACTAGATTAAATCAAGAGCTTACGCATTTTGACAGCTGTGTTCTTTGATTTTTTTAACTTTTAGAATCCAAAATACAAGATTTAGAACATTTATAATCTAACATTCTATGGAATAAAAGTTTCTTTACCGAATGATGTAAATTATAAATTTGTATTTTGGAATTCAAAATTCTAGATATAGAACATTTATAATCTAACATTCTATAGATTTAAACTTTGTTTATTGATTGACTTGAATTAGAATTTTGTATCTTTTTCCATTTAGAAGATATCAGAATAAATCAAAAGCTTACGCATTTTGACAGCTGTGTTTTTTGATTTTTTTTAACGTTTAGAATCCAAAATACAAGACATAGAACATTTATAATCTAACATTCTATAGAATAAAAGTTTTTTTACCAAATGATGTAAATTAGAATTTTGTATCTTTTTTGATTTAGAAGATATCAGATTAAATCAAAAGCTAACGCATTTTGACAGCTGTGTTCTTTGATTTTTTTAACTTTTAAAATCCAAAATACAATATTTAGAACATTTATAAACTAACATTCTATAGAATTAAAGTTTGTTTATTGATTGACTTGAATTAGAATTTTGTATCTTCTTTCATTTAGAAGATATTAGACTAAATCAAGAGCTTACGCATTTTGACAGCTGTGTTCTTTGATTTGTTTAACTTTTAGAATCCAAAATACAAGATTTAGAACATTTATAATCTAACATTCTATAGATTTAAACTTTGTTTATTGATTGACTTGAATTCGAATTTTTGTATCGTTTTTCATTTAGAAGATATTAGATTAAATCAAGAGCTTACGCATTTTGACAGCTGTGTTCTTTAATTTTTTTAACGTTTAGAATCCAAAATACAAGATTTAGAACATTTATAATCTAACATTCTATAGATTTAAACTTTGTTTATTGATTGACTTGAATTAGAATTTTGTATCTTTTTCCATTTAGAAGATATCAGAATAAATCAAAAGCTTACGCATTTTGACAGCTGTGTTTTTTGATTTTTTTTAACGTTTAGAATCCAAAATACAAGACATAGAACATTTATAATCTAACATTCTATAGAATAAAAGTTTTTTTACCAAATGATGTAAATTAGAATTTTGTAACTTTTTTGAGTTAGAAGATATCAGATTAAATCAAAAGCTAACGCATTTTGACAGCTGTGTTCTTTGATTTTTTTTAACTTTTAAAATCCAAAATACAATATTTAGAACATTTACAAACTAACATTCTATAGAATTAAAGTTTGTTTATTGATTGACTTGAATTAGAATTTTGTATCTTCTTTCATTTAGAAGATATTAGACTAAATCAAGAGCTTACGCATTTTGACAGCTGTGTTCTTTGATTTTTTTAACTTTTAGAATCCAAAATACAAGATTTAGAACATTTATAATCTAACATCCAATAGAATTAAAGTTTGTTTATTGATTGACTTGAATTAGAATTTTTGTATCGTTTTTCATTTAGAAGATATTAGATTAAATCAAGAGCTTACGCATTTTGACAGCTGTGTTCTTTGATTTTTTTAACGTTTAGAATCCAAAATACAAGATTTAGAACATTTATAATCTAACATTCAATAGAATTAAAGTTTGTTTATTGATTGACTTGAATTAGAATTTTTGTATCGTTTTTCATTTAGAAGATATTAGATTAAATCAAGAGCTTACGCATTTTGACAGCTGTGTTTTTTGATTTTTTTAACTTTTAGAATCCAAAATACAAGATTTAGAACATTTATAATCTAACATGTTATAGAATTAAACTTTGATTATTGATTGACGAAAATTAGAATTTTGTATCTTTTCCATTTAGAAGATATTAGATTAAATCAAGAGCTTACGCATTTTGACAGCTATGTTCTTTGATTTTTTTAAATTCTGGAATCTAAAATACAAGACTTTGAACATTTATAATCTAACTTGCTATAGAAGTAACCTTTGTTTATTGATTGACGTAAATTAGAATTTTGTATCTTTTTCCATTTAGAAGATATTAGACTAAATCAAGAGCTTACGCATTTTGACAGCTGCGTGTTTTTGATTTTTTAACTTTTAGAATCTAAACTACAAGATTTAGAACATTTATAATCTAACATTCTATGGAATAAAAGTTTCTTTACCGAATGATGTAAATTAGAATTTTGTATCCTTTTCCATTTAGAAGATATTAGATTAAATCAAGAGCTTACGCATTTCGACAGCTATGTTCTTTGATTTTTTAAATTCTGGAATCTAAAATACAAGATTTTGAACATTTATAATCTAACATTCTATAGAAGTAAAGTTTGTTTATTGATTGACGTAAATTAGAATTTTGTATCTTTTTCCATTTAGAAGATATTAGACTAAATCAAGAGCTTACGCATTTTGACAGCTGTGCTTTTTGATTTTTTTAACTTTTAGAATCCAAAATACAAGATTTAGAACATTTATAATCTAACATTCTATAGAATTAAAGTTTGTTTATTGATTGACTTGAATTAGAATTTTGTATCTTCTTTCATTTAGAAGATATTAGATTAAATCAAGAGCTTACGCATTTTGACAGCTGTGTTCTTTGATTTTTTTAACTTTTAGAATCCAAAATACAAGATTTAGAACATTTATAATCTAACATTCTATGGAATAAAAGTTTCTTTACCGAATGATGTAAATTATAAATTTGTATTTTGGAATTCAAAATTCTAGATATAGAACATTTATAATCTAACATTCTATAGATTTAAACTTTGTTTATTGATTGACTTGAATTAGAATTTTGTATCTTTTTCCATTTAGAAGATATCAGAATAAATCAAAAGCTTACGCATTTTGACAGCTGTGTTTTTGATTTTTTTAACGTTTAGAATCCAAAATACAAGACATAGAACATTTATAATCTAACATTCTATAGAATAAAAGTTTTTTTACCAAATGATGTAAATTAGAATTTTGTAACTTTTTTGATTTAGAAGATATCAGATTAAATCAAAAGCTAACGCATTTTGACAGCTGTGTTCTTTGATTTTTTAACTTTTAGAATCCAAAATACAATATTTAGAACATTTATAATCTAACATTCTATAGAATTAAAGTTTGTTTATTGATTGACTTGAATTAGAATTTTGTATCTTTTTCATTTAGAAGATATTAGACTAAATCAAGAGCTTACGCATTTTGACAGCTGTGTTCTTTGATTTTTTTAACTTTTAGAATCCAAAATACAAAATTTAGAACATTTATAATCTAACATTCTATAGATTTAAACTTTGTTTATTGATTGACTTGAATTAGAATTTTTGTATCTTTTTCATTTAGAAGATATTAGATTAAATCAAGAGCTTACGCATTTTGACAGCTGTGTTCTTTAATTTTTTAACGTTTAGAATCCAAAATACAAGATTTAGAACATTTATAATCTAACATTCTATAGATTTAAACTTTGTTTATTGATTGACTTGAATTAGAATTTTGTATCTTTTTCCATTTAGAAGATATCAGAATAAATCAAAGCTTACGCATTTTGACAGCTGTGTTTCTTGATTTTTTTTAACGTTTAGAATCCAAAATACAAGACATAGAACATTTATAATCTAACATTCTATAGAATAAAAGTTTTTTACCAAATGATGTAAATTAGAATTTTGTAACTTTTTGAGTTAGAAGATATCAGATTAAATCAAAAGCTAACGCATTTTGACAGCTGTGTTCTTTGATTTTTTTTAACTTTTAAAATCCAAAATACAATATTTAGAACATTTACAAACTAACATTCTATAGAATTAAAGTTTGTTTATTGATTGACTTGAATTAGAATTTTGTATCTTCTTTCATTTAGAAGATATTAGACTAAATGAAGAGCTTACGCATTTTGACAGCTGTGTTCTTTGATTTTTTTAACTTTTAGAATCCAAAATACAAGATTTAGAACATTTATAATCTAACATCCAATAGAATTAAAGTTTGTTTATTGATTGACTTGAATTCGAATTTTTGTATCGTTTTTCATTTAGAAGATATTAGATTAAATCAAGAGCTTACGCATTTTGACAGCTGTGTTCTTTAATTTTTTTAACGTTTAGAATCCAAAATACAAGATTTAGAACATTTATAATCTAACATCCAATAGAATTAAAGTTTGTTTATTGATTGACTTGAATTAGAATTTTTGTATCGTTTTTCATTTAGAAGATATTAGATTAAATCAAGAGCTTACGCATTTTGACAGCTGTGTTTTTGATTTTTTTAACTTTTAGAATCCAAAATACAAGATTTAGAACATTTATAATCTAACATGTTATAGAATTAAACTTTGATTATTGATTGACGAAAATTAGAGTTTTGTATCTTTTTCCATTTAGAAGATATTAGATTAAATCAAGAGCTTACGCATTTCGACAGCTATGTTCTTTGATTTTTTTTAAATTCTGGAATCTAAAATACAAGACTTTGAACATTTATAATCTAACTTGCTATAGAAGTAACCTTTGTTTATTGATTGACGTAAATTAGAATTTTGTATCTTTTTCCATTAAGAAGATATTAGACTAAATCAAGAGCTTACGCATTTTGACAGCTGCGTTTTTTGATTTTTTAACTTTTAGAATCTAAACTACAAGATTTAGAACATTTATAATCTAACATTCTATGGAATAAAAGTTTCTTTACCGAATGATGTAAATTAGAATTTTGTATCCTTTTCCATTTAGAAGATATTAGATTAAATCTAGAGCTTACGCATTTCGACAGCTATGTTCTTTGATTTTTTTTTAAATTCTGGAATCTAAAATACAAGATTTTGAACATTTATAATCTAACATTCTATAGAAGTAAACTTTGTCTATTGATTGACGTAAATTAGAATTTTGTATCTTTTTCCATTTAGAAGATATTAGACTAAATCAAGAGCTTACGCATTTTGACAGCTGTGCTTTTTGATTTTTTTTAACTTTTAGAATTTAAAATACAAGATTTAGAACATTTATAATCTAACATTCTATGGAATAAAAGTTTCTTTACCGAATGATGTAAATTAGAATTTTGTATCTTTTCGATTTAGAAGATATCAGATTAAATCAAAAGCTAACGCATTTTGACAGCTGTGTTCTTTGATTTTTTTTAACTTTTAGAATCCAAAATACAATATTTAGAACATTTACAACCTAACATTCTATAGAATTAAAGTTTGTTTATTGATTGACTTGAATTAGAATTTTGTATCTTCTTTCATTTAGAAGATATTAGACCAAATCAAGAGCTTACGCATTTTGACAGCTGCGTTCTTTGATTTGTTTAACTTTTAGAATCCAAAATACACAACATAGGACATTTATAATCTAACATTCTATAAAATAAAGTTTTTTACCGAATGATGTAAATTAGAATTTTGTATCTTTTCCATTTAGAAGATATTAGACTAAATCAAGAGCTTACGCATTTTGACAGCTGTGTTCTTTGATTTTTTTTAACTTTTAGAATCCAAGATACAAGATTTAGAACATTTATAATCTAACATCCAATAGAATTAAAGTTTGTTTATTGATTGACTTGAATTAGAATTTTTGTATCGTTTTTCATTTGGAAGATATTAGATTAAATCAAGAGCTTACGCATTTTGACAGCTGTGTTCTTTAATTTTTTTAACGTTTAGAATCCAAAATACAAGATTTAGAACATTTATAATCTAACATTCTATGGAATAAAAGTTTCTTTACCGAATGATGTAAATTATAATTTTGTATTTTGGAATTCAAAATTCTAGATATAGAACATTTATAATCTAACATTCTATAGATTTAAACTTTGTTTATTGATTGACTTGAATTAGAATTTTGTATCTTTCTCCATTTAGAAGATATTAGACTAAATCAAGAGCTTACGCATTTTGACAGCTGTGTTCTTTGATTTTTTTAACTTTTAGAATCCAAAATACAAGATTTAGAACATTTATAATCTAACATCCAATAGAATTAAAGTTTGTTTATTGATTGACTTGAATTAGAATTTTTGTATCGTTTTTCATTTAGAAGATATTAGATTAAATCAAGAGCTTACGCATTTTGACAGATGTGTTCTTTAATTTTTTTTAACGTTTAGAATCCAAAATACAAGATTTAGAACATTTATAATCTAACATTCTATGGAATAAAAGTTTCTTTACCGAATGATGTAAATTAGAATTTTGTATTTTGGAATTCAAAATTCTAGATATAGAACATTTATAATCTAACATTCTATAGATTTAAACTTTGTTTATTGATTGATTTGAATTAGAATTTTGTATCTTTTTCCATTTAGAAGATATCAGAATAAATCAAAAGCTTACGCATTTTGACAGCTGTGTTTTTGATTTTTTTAACGTTTAGAATCCAAAATACAAGACATAGAACATTTATAATCTAACATTCTATAGAATAAAAGTTTCTTTACCGAATGATGTAAATTAGAATTTTGTATCTTTTTCGATTTAGAAGATATCAGATTAAATCAAAAGCTAACGCATTTTGACAGCTGTGTTCTTTGATTTTTTTAACTTTTAGAATCCAAAATACAATATTTAGAACATTTACAAACTAACATTCTATAGAATTAAAGTTTGTTTATTGATTGACTTGAATTAGAATTTTGTATCTTCTTTCATTTAGAAGATATTAGACTAAATCAAGAGCTTACGCATTTTGACAGCTGTGTTCTTTGATTTTTTAACTTTTAGAATCCAAAATACAAAATTTAGAACATTTATAATCTAACATTCTATGGAATAAAAGTTTCTTTACCGAATGATGTAAATTAGAATTTTGTATCTTTTCGATTTAGAAGATATCAGATTAAATCAAAAGCTAACGCATTTTGACAGCTGTGTTTTTTGATTTTTTAACTTTTAGAATCCAAAATACAAGATTTAGAACATTTATAATCTAACATTCTATAGAATAAAAGTTTCTTTACCGAATGATGTAAATTAGAATTTTGTATCTTTTTCGATTTAGAAGATATCAGATTAAATCAAAAGCTAACGCATTTTGACAGCTGTGTTCTTTGATTTTTTTAACTTTTAGAATCCAAAATACAATATTTAGAACATTTACAAACTAACATTCTATAGAATTAAAGTTTGTTTATTGATTGACTTGAATTAGAATTTTGTATCTTCTTTCATTTAGAAGATATTAGACTAAATCAAGAGCTTACGCATTTTGACAGCTGTGTTCTTTGATTTTTTTAACTTTTAGAATCCAAAATACAAGATTTAGAACATTTATAATCTAACATTCTATGGAATAAAAGTTTGTTTACCGAATGATGTAAATTAGAATTTTGTATCTTTTCGATTTAGAAGATATCAGATTAAATCAAAAGCTAACGCATTTTGACAGCTGTGTTCTTTGATTTTTTTTAACTTTTAGAATCCAAAATACAAGATTTAGAACATTTATAATCTAACATTCTATGGAATAAAAGTTTTTTACCGAATGATGTAAATTATAATTTTGTATTTTGGAATTTAAAATTCTAGATATAGAACATTTATAATCTAACATTCTATAGATTTAAACTTTGTTTATTGATTGACTTGAATTAGAATTTCGTATCTTTTTCCATTTAGAAGATATCAGAATAAATCAAAAGCTTACGCATTTTGACAGCTGTGTTCTTTGATTTTTTTTAACTTTTAGAATCCAAAATACAAGATTTAGAACATTTATAATCTAACATCCAATAGAATTAAAGTTTGTTTATTGATTGACTTGAATTCGAATTTTTTGTATCGTTTTTCATTTGGAAGATATTAGATTAAATCAAGAGCTTACGCATTTTGACAGCTGTGTTCTTTAATTTTTTAACGTTTAGAATCCAAAATACAAGATTTAGAACATTTTTAATCTAACATCCAATAGAATTAAAGTTTGTTTATTGATTGACTTGAATTAGAATTTTTGTATCGTTTTTCATTTAGAAGATATTAGATTAAATCAAGAGCTTACGCATTTTGACAGCTGTGTTTTTGATTTTTTTAACTTTTAGAATCCAAAATACAAGATTTAGAACATTTATAATCTAACATGTTATAGAATTAAACTTTGTTTATTGATTGACGAAAATTAGAGTTATGTATCTTTTTCCATTTAGAAGATATTAGATTAAATCAAGAGCTTACGCATTTTGACAGCTATGTTCTTTGATTTTTTAAATTCTGGAATCTAAAATACAAGACTTTGAACATTTATAATCTAACTTGCTATAGAAGTAACCTTTGTTTATTGATTGACGTAAATTAGAATTTTGTATCTTTTTCCATTAAGAAGATATTAGACTAAATCAAGAGCTTACGCATTTTGACAGCTGCGTTTTTTGATTTTTTTAACTTTTAGAATCTAAAATACAAGATTTAGAACATTTATAATCTAACATTCTATGGAATAAAAGTTTCTTTACCGAATGATGTAAATTAGAATTTTGTATCCTTTTCCATTTAGAAGATATTAGATTAAATCTAGAGCTTACGCATTTCGACAGCTATGTTCTTTGATTTTTTAAATTCTGGAATCTAAAATACAAGATTTTGAACATTTATAATCTAACATTCTATAGAAGTAAACTTTGTTTATTGATTGACGTAAATTAGAATTTTGTATCTTTTTCCATTTAGAAGATATTAGACTAAATCAAGAGCTTACGCATTTTGACAGCTGTGCTTTTTGATTTTTTTGATTTTATTTTAAATTTTATGATTTTTTTTTTTTTTTTTTTTTTTTTTTTTTGTTTGTTTTTTTTTTTTTTTATTTTTTTTTTTTTTATTTAAAATATTAATTAAATAAAACTACTATTTTATTTTTTTTACTTTTAGAATCCAAAATACAAGATTTAGAACATTTATAATCTAACATTCTATGGAATAAAAGTTTCTTTACCGAATGATGTAAATTAGAATTTTGTATCTTTTTCGATTTAGAAGATATCAGATTAAATCAAAAGCTAACGCATTTTGACAGCTGTGTTCTTTGATTTTTTTAACTTTTAGAATCCAAAATACAATATTTAGAACATTTATAATCTAACATTCTATAGAATTAAAGTTTGTTTATTGATTGACTTGAATTAGAATTTTGTATCTTCTTTCATTTAGAAGATATTAGACTAAATCAAGAGCTTACGCATTTTGACAGCTGTGTTCTTTGATTTTTTTTAACTTTTAGAATCCAAAATACAAGATTTAGAACATTTATAATCTAACATTCTATGGAATAAAAGTTTCTTTACCGAATGATGTAAATTATAATTTTGTATTTTGGAATTCAAAATTCTAGATATAGAACATTTATAATCTAACATTCTATAGATTTAAACTTTGTTTATTGATTGACTTGAATTAGAATTTTGTATCTTTTTCCATTTAGAAGATATCAGAATAAATCAAAAGCTTACGCATTTTGACAGCTGTGTTTTTGATTTTTTTAACGTTTAGAATCCAAAATACAAGATTTAGAACATTTATAATCTAACATTCTATAGAATAAAAGTTTTTTACCAAATGATGTAAATTAGAATTTTGTAACTTTTTTGAGTTAGAAGATATCAGATTAAATCAAAAGCTAACGCATTTTGACAGCTGTGTTCTTTGATTTTTTTAACTTTTAGAATCCAAAATACAATATTTAGAACATTTACAAACTAACATTCTATAGAATTAAAGTTTGTTTATTGATTGACTTGAATTAGAATTTTGTATCTTCTTTCATTTAGAAGATATTAGACTAAATCAAGAGCTTACGCATTTTGACAGCTGCGTTCTTTGATTTGTTTAACTTTTAGAATCCAAAATACAAGATTTAGAACATTTATAATCTAACATTCTATAGATTTAAACTTTGTTTATTGATTGACTTGAATTAGAATTTTGTATCTTTTTCCATTTAGAAGATATTAGATTAAATCAAGAGCTTACGCATTTTGACAGCTGTGTTCTTTAATTTTTTTAACGTTTAGAATCCAAAATACAAGATTTAGAACATTTATAATCTAACATTCTATAGAATTAAAGTTTGTTTATTGATTGACTTGAATTAGAATTTTTGTATCTTTTTCATTTAGAAGATATTAGATTAAATCAAGAGCTTACGCATTTTGACAGCTGTGTTTTTTGATTTTTTTAACTTTTAGAATCCAAAATACAAGATTTAGAACATTTATAATCTAACATTTTATAGAATTAAACTTTGTTTATTGATTGACGAAAATTAGAATTTTGTATCTTTTTTCCATTTAGAAGATATTAGATTAAATCAAGAGCTTACGCATTTTGACAGCTGTGTTCTTTGATTTTTTAAATTCTAGAATCTAAAATACAAGACTTTGAACATTTATAATCTAACATTCTATAGAAGTAACCTTTGTTTATTGATTGACGTAAATTAGAATTTTGTATCTTTTTCCATTTAGAAGATATTAGACTAAATCAAGAGCTTACGCATTTTGACAGCTGTGTTTTTTGATTTTTTTAACTTTTAGAATCTAAAATACAAGATTTAGAACATTTATAATCTAACATTCTATGGAATAAAAGTTTCTTTACCGAATGATGTAAATTAGAATTTTGTATCCTTTTCCATTTAGAAGATATTAGATTAAATCAAGAGCTTACGCATTTTGACAGCTATGTTCTTTGATTTTTTTAAATTCTGGAATCTAAAATACAAGATTTTAAACATTTATAATCTAACATTCTATAGAAGTAAACTTTGTTTATTGATTGACGTAAATTAGAATTTTGTATCTTTTTCCATTTAGAAGATATTAGACTAAATCAAGAGCTTACGCATTTTGACAGCTGTGTTTTTTGATTTTTTAACTTTTAGAATCCAAAATACAAGATTTAGAACATTTATAATCTAACATTCTATGGAATAAAAGTTTCTTTACCGAATGATGTAAATTAGAATTTTGTATCTTTTTCGATTTAGAAGATATCAGATTAAATCAAAAGCTAACGCATTTTGACAGCTGTGTTCTTTGATTTTTTTTAACTTTTAGAATCCAAAATACAATATTTAGAACATTTACAACCTAACATTCTATAGAATTAAAGTTTGTTTATTGATTGACTTGAATTAGAATTTTGTATCTTCTTTCATTTAGAAGATATTAGACCAAATCAAGAGCTTACGCATTTTGACAGCTGCGTTCTTTGATTTGTTTAACTTTTAGAATCCAAAATACAAAATTTAGAACATTTATAATCTAACATTCTATAAAATAAAAGTTTTTTTACCGAATGATGTAAATTAGAATTTTGTATCTTTTTCCATTTAGAAGATATTAGACTAAATCAAGAGCTTACGCATTTTGACAGCTGTGTTCTTTGATTTTTTTAACTTTTAGAATCCAAGATACAAGATTTAGAACATTTATAATCTAACATCCAATAGAATTAAAGTTTGTTTATTGATTGACTTGAATTAGAATTTTTGTATCGTTTTTCATTTAGAAGATATTAGATTAAATCAAGAGCTTACGCATTTTGACAGCTGTGTTCTTTAATTTTTTTAACGTTTAGAATCCAAAATACAAGATTTAGAACATTTATAATCTAACATTCTATGGAATAAAAAGTTTCTTTACCGAATGATGTAAATTAGAATTTTGTATTTTGGAATTCAAAATTCTAGATATAGAACATTTATAATCTAACATTCTATAGATTTAAACTTTGTTTATTGATTGACTTGAATTAGAATTTTGTATCTTTTTCCATTTAGAAGATATCAGAATAAATCAAAAGCTTACGCATTTTGACAGCTGTGTTTTTTGATTTTTTTTAACGTTTAGAATCCAAAATACAAGACATAGAACATTTATAATCTAACATTCTATAGAATAAAAGTTTTTTTACCAAATGATGTAAATTAGAATTTTGTAACTTTTTCGAGTTAGAAGATATCAGATTAAATCAAAAGCTTACGCATTTTGACAGCTGTGTTCTTTGATTTTTTTAACTTTTAGAATCCAAAATACAAGATTTAGAACATTTATAATCTAACATTCTATGGAATAAAAGTTTCTTTACCGAATGATGTAAATTAGAATTTTGTATCTTTTTCGATTTAGAAGATATCAGATTAAATCAAAAGCTAACGCATTTTGACAGCTGTGTTCTTTGATTTTTTTTAACTTTTAGAATCCAAAATACAATATTTAGAACATTTACAAACTAACATTCTATAGAATTAAAGTTTGTTTATTGATTGACTTGAATTAGAATTTTGTATCTTCTTTCATTTAGAAGATATTAGACTAAATCAAGAGCTTACGCATTTTGACAGCTGTGTTCTTTGATTTTTTTTAACTTTTAGAATCCAAAATACAAGATTTAGAACATTTATAATCTAACATTCTATGGAATAAAGTTTTTTACCGAATGATGTAAATTAGAATTTTGTATCTTTTCCATTTAGAAGATATTAGATTAAATCAAGAGCTTACGCATTTTGACAGCTGTGTTCTTTGATTTTTTAACTTTTAGAATCCAAAATACAAGATTTAGAACATTTATAATCTAACATCCAATAGAATTAAAGTTTGTTTATTGATTGACTTGAATTAGAATTTTTTGTATCGTTTTTCATTTAGAAGATATTAGATTAAATCAAGAGCTTACGCATTTTGACAGCTGTGTTCTTTAATTTTTTTTAACGTTTAGAATCCAAAATACAAGATTTAGAACATTTATAATCTAACATTCTATGGAATAAAAGTTTCTTTACCGAATGATGTAAATTATAATTTTGTATTTTGGAATTCAAAATTCTAGATATAGAACATTTATAATCTAACATTCTATAGATTTAAACTTTGTTTATTGATTGACTTGAATTAGAATTTTGTATCTTTTTCCATTTAGAAGATATTAGACTAAATCAAGAGCTTACGCATTTTGACAGCTGTGTTCTTTGATTTTTTTTAACTTTTAGAATCCAAAATACAAGATTTAGAACATTTATAATCTAACATCCAATAGAATTAAAGTTTGTTTATTGATTGACTTGAATTAGAATTTTTTGTATCGTTTTTCATTTAGAAGATATTAGATTAAATCAAGAGCTTACGCATTTTGACAGCTGTGTTCTTTAATTTTTTTAACGTTTAGAATCCAAAATACAAGATTTAGAACATTTATAATCTAACATTCTATGGAATAAAAGTTTCTTTACCGAATGATGTAAATTAGAATTTTGTATTTTGGAATTCAAAATTTAGATATAGAACATTTATAATCTAATATTAGATTAAATCAAGAGCTTACGCATTTTGACAGCTGTGTTCTTTGATTTTTTTAAATTTTAGAATCCAAATTACTAGATATAGAACATTTATAATCTAACGTTCTATAGAATTAAACTTTGTTTATTGATTGACTTGAATTAGAATTTTGTATCTTTTTTTTATTTAGAAGATATTAGATTAAATCAAGAGCTTACGCATTTTGACAGCTGTGTTCTTTGATTTTTTAACTTTTAGAATCCAAAATACAAGATTTAGAACATTTATAATCTAACATTCTATGGAATAAAAGTTTCTTTACCGAATGATGTAAATTATAAATTTGTATTTTGGAATTCAAAATTCTAGATATAGAACATTTATAATCTAACATTCTATAGATTTAAACTTTGTTTATTGATTGACTTGAATTAGAATTTTGTATCTTTTTCCATTTAGAAGATATCAGAATAAATCAAAAGCTTACGCATTTTGACAGCTGTGTTTTTTGATTTTTTTTAACGTTTAGAATTTAAAATACAAGACATAGAACATTTATAATCTAACATTCTATAGAATAAAAGTTTTTTTACCAAATGATGTAAATTAGAATTTTGTAACTTTTTGATTTAGAAGATATCAGATTAAATCAAAAGCTAACGCATTTTGACAGCTGTGTTCTTTGATTTTTTAACTTTTAAAATCCAAAATACAATATTTAGAACATTTACAAACTAACATTCTATAGAATTAAAGTTTGTTTATTGATTGACTTGAATTAGAATTTTGTATCTTCTTTCATTTAGAAGATATTAGACTAAATCAAGAGCTTACGCATTTTGACAGCTGCGTTCTTTGATTTGTTTAACTTTTAGAATCCAAAATACACAACATAGACATTTATAATCTAACATTCTATAGATTTAAACTTTGTTTATTGATTGACTTGAATTAGAATTTTTGTATCGTTTTTCATTTAGAAGATATTAGATTAAATCAAGAGCTTACGCATTTTGACAGCTGTGTTCTTTAATTTTTTAACGTTTAGAATCCAAAATACAAGATTTAGAACATTTATAATCTAACATTCTATAGATTTAAACTTTGTTTATTGATTGACTTGAATTAGAATTTTGTATCTTTTTCCATTTAGAAGATATCAGAATAAATCAAAAGCTTACGCATTTTGACAGCTGTGTTTTTGATTTTTTTAACGTTTAGAATCCAAAATACAAGACATAGAACATTTATAATCTAACATTCTATAGAATAAAAGTTTTTTACCAAATGATGTAAATTAGAATTTTGTAACTTTTTTGAGTTAGAAGATATCAGATTAAATCAAAAGCTAACGCATTTTGACAGCTGTGTTCTTTGATTTTTTTTAACTTTTAAAATCCAAAATACAATATTTAGAACATTTACAAACTAACATTCTATAGAATTAAAGTTTGTTTATTGATTGACTTGAATTAGAATTTTGTATCTTCTTTCATTTAGAAGATATTAGACTAAATGAAGAGCTTACGCATTTTGACAGCTGTGTTCTTTGATTTTTTTTAACTTTTAGAATCCAAAATACAAGATTTAGAACATTTATAATCTAACATCCAATAGAATTAAAGTTTGTTTATTGATTGACTTGAATTCGAATTTTTGTATCGTTTTTCATTTAGAAGATATTAGATTAAATCAAGAGCTTACGCATTTTGACAGCTGTGTTCTTTAATTTTTTTAACGTTTAGAATCCAAAATACAAGATTTAGAACATTTATAATCTAACATCCAATAGAATTAAAGTTTGTTTATTGATTGACTTGAATTAGAATTTTTGTATCGTTTTTCATTTAGAAGATATTAGATTAAATCAAGAGCTTACGCATTTTGACAGCTGTGTTTTTTGATTTTTTTAACTTTTAGAATCCAAAATACAAGATTTAGAACATTTATAATCTAACATGTTATAGAATTAAACTTTGATTATTGATTGACGAAAATTAGAGTTTTGTATCTTTTCCATTTAGAAGATATTAGATTAAATCAAGAGCTTACGCATTTTGACAGCTGTGTTCTTTGATTTTTTAAATTCTGGAATCTAAAATACAAGACTTTGAACATTTATAATCTAACTTGCTATAGAAGTAACCTTTGTTTATTGATTGACGTAAATTAGAATTTTGTATCTTTTTCCATTAAGAAGATATTAGACTAAATCAAGAGCTTACGCATTTTGACAGCTGCGTGTTTTTGATTTTTTTAACTTTTAGAATCTAAACTACAAGATTTAAAACATTTATAATCTAACATTCTATGGAATAAAAGTTTCTTTACCGAATGATGTAAATTAGAATTTTGTATCCTTTTCCATTTAGAAGATATTAGATTAAATCTAGAGCTTACGCATTTCGACAGCTATGTTCTTTGATTTTTTTTTAAATTCTGGAATCTAAAATACAAGATTTTGAACATTTATAATCTAACATTCTATAGAAGTAAACTTTGTCTATTGATTGACGTAAATTAGAATTTTGTATCTTTTTCCATTTAGAAGATATTAGACTAAATCAAGAGCTTACGCATTTTGACAGCTGTGCTTTTTGATTTTTTTAACTTTTAGAATCCAAAATACAAGATTTAGAACATTTATAATCTAACATTCTATGGAATAAAAGTTTCTTTACCGAATGATGTAAATTAGAATTTTGTATCTTTTTCGATTTAGAAGATATCAGATTAAATCAAAGCTAACGCATTTTGACAGCTGTGTTCTTTGATTTTTTTAACTTTTAGAATCCAAAATACAATATTTAGAACATTTACAACCTAACATTCTATAGAATTAAAGTTTGTTTATTGATTGACTTGAATTAGAATTTTGTATCTTCTTTCATTTAGAAGATATTAGACCAAATCAAGAGCTTACGCATTTTGACAGCTGCGTTCTTTGATTTGTTTAACTTTTAGAATCCAAAATACACAACATAGGACATTTATAATCTAACATTCTATAAAATAAAAGTTTTTTACCGAATGATGTAAATTAGAATTTTGTATCTTTTTCCATTTAGAAGATATTAGACTAAATCAAGAGCTTACGCATTTTGACAGCTGTGTTCTTTTGATTTTTTTAACTTTTAGAATCCAAGATACAAGATTTAGAACATTTATAATCTAACATCCAATAGAATTAAAGTTTGTTTATTGATTGACTTGAATTAGAATTTTTGTATCGTTTTTCATTTAGAAGATATTAGATTAAATCAAGAGCTTACGCATTTTGACAGCTGTGTTCTTTAATTTTTTAACGTTTAGAATCCAAAATACAAGATTTAGAACATTTATAATCTAACATTCTATGGAATAAAAGTTTCTTTACCGAATGATGTAAATTATAATTTTGTATTTTGGAATTCAAAATTCTAGATATAGAACATTTATAATCTAACATTCTATAGATTTAAACTTTGTTTATTGATTGACTTGAATTAGAATTTTGTATCTTTTTCCATTTAGAAGATATTAGACTAAATCAAGAGCTTACGCATTTTGACAGCTGTGTTCTTTGATTTTTTTAACTTTTAGAATCCAAAATACAAGATTTAGAACATTTATAATCTAACATCCAATAGAATTAAAGTTTGTTTATTGATTGACTTGAATTAGAATTTTTGTATCGTTTTTCATTTAGAAGATATTAGATTAAATCAAGAGCTTACGCATTTTGACAGCTGTGTTCTTTAATTTTTTTAACGTTTAGAATCCAAAATACAAGATTTAGAACATTTATAATCTAACATTCTATGGAATAAAAGTTTCTTTACCGAATGATGTAAATTAGAATTTTGTATTTTGGAATTCAAAATTCTAGATATAGAACATTTATAATCTAACATTCTATAGATTTAAACTTTGTTTATTGATTGATTTGAATTAGAATTTTGTATCTTTTTCCATTTAGAAGATATCAGAATAAATCAAAAGCTTACGCATTTTGACAGCTGTGTTTTTTGATTTTTTTTAACGTTTAGAATCCAAAATACAAGACATAGAACATTTATAATCTAACATTCTATAGAATAAAAGTTTTTTACCAAATGATGTAAATTAGAATTTTGTAACTTTTTCGAGTTAGAAGATATCAGATTAAATCAAAAGCTTACGCATTTTGACAGCTGTGTTCTTTGATTTTTTAACTTTTGGAATCCAAAATACAAGATTTAGAACATTTATAATCTAACATTCTATGGAATAAAGTTTTTTTACCGAATGATGTAAATTAGAATTTTGTATCTTTTCGATTTAGAAGATATCAGATTAAATCAAAAGCTAACGCATTTTGACAGCTGTGTTCTTTGATTTTTTTAACTTTTAGAATCCAAAATACAATATTTAGAACATTTACAAACTAACATTCTATAGAATTAAAGTTTGTTTATTGATTGACTTGAATTAGAATTTTGTATCTTCTTTCATTTAGAAGATATTAGACTAAATCAAGAGCTTACGCATTTTGACAGCTGTGTTCTTTGATTTTTTTAACTTTTAGAATCCAAAATACAAGATTTAGAACATTTATAATCTAACATTCTATGGAATAAAAGTTTCTTTACCGAATGATGTAAATTAGAATTTTGTATCTTTTTCGATTTAGAAGATATCAGATTAAATCAAAAGCTTACGCATTTTGACAGCTGTGTTCTTTGATTTTTTTAACTTTTAGAATCCAAAATACAAGATTTAGAACATTTATAATCTAACATTCTATGGAATAAAAGTTTCTTTACCGAATGATGTAAATTAGAATTTTGTATCTTTTCGATTTAGAAGATATCAGATTAAATCAAAGCTAACGCATTTTGACAGTTGTGTTCTTTGATTTTTTTAACTTTTAGAATCCAAAATACAATATTTAGAACATTTACAAACTAACATTCTATAGAATTAAAGTTTGTTTATTGATTGACTTGAATTAGAATTTTGTATCTTCTTTCATTTAGAAGATATTAGACTAAATCAAGAGCTTACGCATTTTGACAGCTGCGTTCTTTGATTTTTTAACTTTTAGAATCCAAAATACAAGATTTAGAACATTTATAATCTAACATTCTATGGAATAAAAGTTTCTTTACCGAATGATGTAAATTAGAATTTTGTATCTTTTCGATTTAGAAGATATCAGATTAAATCAAAGCTAACGCATTTTGACAGCTGTGTTCTTTGATTTTTTTAACTTTTAGAATCCAAAATACAAGATTTAGAACATTTATAATCTAACATTCTATGGAATAAAAGTTTCTTTACCGAATGATGTAAATTAGAATTTTGTATCTTTTCGATTTAGAAGATATCAGATTAAATCAAAAGCTAACGCATTTTGACAGCTGTGTTCTTTTGATTTTTTTAACTTTTAGAATCCAAAATACAAGATTTAGAACATTTATAATCTAACATTCTATGGAATAAAAGTTTCTTTACCGAATGATGTAAATTATAATTTTGTATTTTGGAATTCAAAATTCTAGATATAGAACATTTATAATCTAACATTCTATAGATTTAAACTTTGTTTATTGATTGACTTGAATTAGAATTTTGTATCTTTTTCCATTTAGAAGATATCAGAATAAATCAAAAGCTTACGCATTTTGACAGCTGTGTTTTTTGATTTTTTAACGTTTAGAATCCAAAATACAAGACATAGAACATTTATAATCTAACATTCTATAGAATAAAAGTTTTTTTACCAAATGATGTAAATTAGAATTTTGTAACTTTTTGAGTTAGAAGATATCAAATTAAATCAAAAGCTAACGCATTTTGACAGCTGCGTTCTTTGATTTGTTTAACTTTTAGAATCCAAAATACACAACATAGAACATTTATAATCTAACATTCTATAGATTTAAACTTTGTTTATTGATTGACTTGAATTAGAATTTTTGTATCTTTTCCATTTAGAAGATATTAGACTAAATGAAGAGCTTACGCATTTTGACAGCTGTGTTCTTTGATTTTTTAACTTTTAGAATCCAAAATACAAGATTTAGAACATTTATAATCTAACATCCAATAGAATTAAAGTTTGTTTATTGATTGACTTGAATTCGAATTTTTGTATCGTTTTTCATTTGGAAGATATTAGATTAAATCAAGAGCTTACGCATTTTGACAGCTGTGTTCTTTAATTTTTTTAACGTTTAGAATCCAAAATACAAGATTTAGAACATTTATAATCTAACATCCAATAGAATTAAAGTTTGTTTATTGATTGACTTGAATTAGAATTTTTGTATCGTTTTTCATTTAGAAGATATTAGATTAAATCAAGAGCTTACGCATTTTGACAGCTGTGTTTTTTGATTTTTTTAACTTTTAGAATCCAAAATACAAGATTTAGAACATTTATAATCTAACATGTTATAGAATTAAACTTTGTTTATTGATTGACGAAAATTAGAGTTTTGTATCTTTTTCCATTTAGAAGATATTAGATTAAATGAAGAGCTTACGCATTTCGACAGCTATGTTCTTTGATTTTTTTTAAATTCTGGAATCTAAAATACAAGACTTTGAACATTTATAATCTAACTTGCTATAGAAGTAACCTTTGTTTATTGATTGACGTAAATTAGAATTTTGTATCTTTTTCCATTAAGAAGATATTAGACTAAATCAAGAGCTTACGCATTTTGACAGCTGCGTTTTTTGATTTTTTAACTTTTAGAATCTAAACTACAAGATTTAGAACATTTATAATCTAACATTCTATGGAATAAAAGTTTCTTTACCGAATGATGTAAATTAGAATTTTGTATCCTTTTCCATTTAGAAGATATTAGATTAAATCTAGAGCTTACGCATTTCGACAGCTATGTTCTTTGATTTTTTAAATTCTGGAATCTAAAATACAAGATTTTGAACATTTATAATCTAACATTCTATAGAAGTAAACTTTGTTTATTGATTGACGTAAATTAGAATTTTGTATCTTTTTCCATTTAGAAGATATTAGACTAAATCAAGAGCTTACGCATTTTGACAGCTGTGTTTTTGATTTTTTAACTTTTAGAATTTAAAATACAAGATTTAGAACATTTATAATCTAACATTCTATGGAATAAAAGTTTCTTTACCGAATGATGTAAATTAGAATTTTGTATCTTTTTCGATTTAGAAGATATCAGATTAAATCAAAAGCTAACGCATTTTGACAGCTGTGTTCTTTGATTTTTTTAACTTTAGAATCCAAAATACAATATTTAGAACATTTACAAACTAACATTCTATAGAATTATAGTTTGTTTATTGATTGACTTGAATTAGAATTTTGTATCTTCTTTCATTTAGAAGATATTAGACTAAATCAAGAGCTTACGCATTTTGACAGCTGTGTTCTTTGATTTTTTAACTTTTAGAATCCAAAATACAAGATTTAGAACATTTATAATCTAACATTCTATGGAATAAAAAGTTTCTTTACCGAATGATGTAAATTATAATTTTGTATTTTGGAATTCAAAATTCTAGATATAGAACATTTATAATCTAACATTCTATAGATTTAAACTTTGTTTATTGATTGACTTGAATTAGAATTTTGTATCTTTTTCCATTTAGAAGATATCAGAATAAATCAAAAGCTTACGCATTTTGACAGCTGTGTTTTTGATTTTTTTAACGTTTAGAATCCAAAATACAAGACATAGAACATTTATAATCTAACATTCTATAGAATAAAAGTTTTTTACCAAATGATGTAAATTAGAATTTTGTAACTTTATTGAGTTAGAAGATATCAGATTAAATCAAAAGCTAACGCATTTTGACAGCTGTGTTCTTTGATTTTTTTTAACTTTTAAAATCCAAAATACAATATTTAGAACATTTACAAACTAACATTCTATAGAATTAAAGTTTGTTTATTGATTGACTTGAATTAGAATTTTGTATCTTCTTTCATTTAGAAGATATTAGACTAAATCAAGAGCTTACGCATTTTGACAGCTGCGTTCTTTGATTTGTTTAACTTTTAGAATCCAAAATACACAACATAGACATTTATAATCTAACATTCTATAGATTTAAACTTTGTTTATGATTGACTTGAATTAGAATTTTGTATCTTTTTCCATTTAGAAGATATTAGACTAAATGAAGAGCTTACGCATTTTGACAGCTTTGTTCTTTGATTTTTTAACTTTTAGAATCCAAAATACAAGATTTAGAACATTTATAATCTAACATCCAATAGAATTAAAGTTTGTTTATTGATTGACTTGAATTCGAATTTTTGTATCGTTTTTCATTTGGAAGATATTAGATTAAATCAAGAGCTTACGCATTTTGACAGCTGTGTTCTTTAATTTTTTTTAACGTTTAGAATCCAAAATACAAGATTTAGAACATTTATAATCTAACATGTTATAGAATTAAACTTTGTTTATTGATTGACGAAAATTAGAGTTTTGTATCTTTTTCCATTTAGAAGATATTAGATTAAATCAAGAGCTTACGCATTTCGACAGCTATGTTCTTTGATTATTTTTAAATTCTGGAATCTAAAATACAAGACTTTGAACATTTATAATCTAACTTGCTATAGAAGTAACCTTTGTTTATTGATTGACGTAAATTAGAATTTTGTATCTTTTTCCATTTAGAAGATATTAGACTAAATGAAGAGCTTACGCATTTTGACAGCTGTGTTCTTTGATTTTTTTTAACTTTTAGAATCCAAAATACAAGATTTAGAACATTTATAATCTAACATCCAATAGAATTAAAGTTTGTTTATTGATTGACTTGAATTCGAATTTTTTGTATCGTTTTTCATTTGGAAGATATTAGATTAAATCAAGAGCTTACGCATTTTGACAGCTGTGTTCTTTAATTTTTTTTAACGTTTAGAATCCAAAATACAAGATTTAGAACATTTATAATCTAACATGTTATAGAATTAAACTTTGTTTATTGATTGACGAAAATTAGAGTTTTGTATCTTTTTCCATTTAGAAGATATTAGATTAAATCAAGAGCTTACGCATTTCGACAGCTATGTTCTTTGATTTTTTTTAAATTCTGGAATCTAAAATACAAGACTTTGAACATTTATAATCTAACTTGCTATAGAAGTAACCTTTGTTTATTGATTGACGTAAATTAGAATTTTGTATCTTTTTCCATTAAGAAGATATTAGACTAAATGAAGAGCTTACGCATTTTGACAGCTGTGTTTTTTGATTTTTTTTTTAACTTTTAGAATCCAAAATACAAGATTTAGAACATTTATAATCTAACATGTTATAGAATTAAACTTTGTTTATTGATTGACGAAAATTAGAGTTTTGTATCTTTTTCCATTTAGAAGATATTAGATTAAATCAAGAGCTTACGCATTTCGACAGCTATGTTCTTTGATTTTTTTTAAATTCTGGAATCTAAAATACAAGACTTTGAACATTTATAATCTAACTTGCTATAGAAGTAACCTTTTGTTTATTGATTGACGTAAATTAGAATTTTGTATCTTTTTCCATTAAGAAGATATTAGACTAAATCAAGAGCTTACGCATTTTGACAGCTGCGTTTTTTTGATTTTTTTAACTTTAGAATCTAAACTACAAGATTTAGAACATTTATAATCTAACATTCTATGGAATAAAAGTTTCTTTACCGAATGATGTAAATTAGAATTTTGTATCCTTTTCCATTTAGAAGATATTAGATTAAATCTAGAGCTTACGCATTTCGACAGCTATGTTCTTTGATTTTTTTTAAATTCTGAATCTAAAATACAAGATTTTGAACATTTATAATCTAACATTCTATAGAAGTAAACTTTGTTTATTGATTGACGTAAATTAGAATTTTGTATCTTTTTCCATTTAGAAGATATTAGACTAAATCAAGAGCTTACGCATTTTGACAGCTGTGCTTTTTGATTTTTGAACTTTTAGAATCCAAAATACAAGATTTAGAACATTTATAATCTAACATTCTATGGAATAAAGTTTCTTTACCGAATGATGTAAATTAGAATTTTGTATCTTTTCGATTTAGAAGATATCAGATTAAATCAAAAGCTAACGCATTTTGACAGCTGTGTTCTTTGATTTTTTAACTTTTAGAATCCAAAATACAATATTTAGAACATTTACAACCTAACATTCTATAGAATTAAAGTTTGTTTATTGATTGACTTGAATTAGAATTTTGTATCTTCTTTCATTTAGAAGATATTAGACCAAATCAAGAGCTTACGCATTTTGACAGCTGCGTTCTTTGATTTGTTTAACTTTAGAATCCAAAATACACAACATAGGACATTTATAATCTAACATTCTATAAAATAAAAGTTTTTACCGAATGATGTAAATTAGAATTTTGTATCTTTTCCATTTAGAAGATATTAGACTAAATCAAGAGCTTACGCATTTTGACAGCTGTGTTCTTTGATTTTTTTAACTTTTAGAATCCAAGATACAAGATTTAGAACATTTATAATCTAACATCCAATAGAATTAAAGTTTGTTTATTGATTGACTTGAATTAAAATTTTTGTATCGTTTTTCATTTAGAAGATATTAGATTAAATCAAGAGCTTACGCATTTTGACAGCTGTGTTCTTTAATTTTTTTAACGTTTAGAATCCAAAATACAAGATTTAGAACATTTATAATCTAACATTCTATGGAATAAAAGTTTCTTTACCGAATGATGTAAATTATAATTTTGTATTTTGGAATTCAAAATTCTAGATATAGAACATTTATAATCTAACATTCTATAGATTTAAACTTTGTTTATTGATTGACTTGAATTAGAATTTTGTATCTTTTCCATTTAGAAGATATTAGACTAAATCAAGAGCTTACGCATTTTGACAGCTGTGTTCTTTTGATTTTTTTAACTTTTAGAATCCAAAATACAAGATTTAGAACATTTATAATCTAACATCCAATAGAATTAAAGTTTGTTTATTGATTGACTTGAATTAGAATTTTTGTATCGTTTTCATTTAGAAGATATTAGATTAAATCAAGAGCTTACGCATTTTTGACAGCTGTGTTCTTTAATTTTTTAACGTTTAGAATCCAAAATACAAGATTTAGAACATTTATAATCTAACATTCTATGGAATAAAGTTTCTTTACCGAATGATGTAAATTAGATTTTTGTATTTTGGAATTCAAAATTCTAGATATAGAACATTTATAATCTAACATTCTATAGATTTAAACTTTGTTTATTGATTGACTTGAATTAGAATTTTGTATCTTTTTCCATTTAGAAGATATCAGAATAAATCAAAAGCTTACGCATTTTGACAGCTGTGTTTTTGATTTTTTTAACGTTTAGAATCCAAAATACAAGACATAGAACATTTATAATCTAACATATTATAGAATAAAAGTTTTTTACCAAATGATGTAAATTAGAATTTTGTAACTTTTTCGAGTTAGAAGATATCAGATTAAATCAAAAGCTTACGCATTTTGACAGCTGTGTTCTTTGATTTTTTTTAACTTTTGGAATCCAAAATACAAGATTTAGAACATTTATAATCTAACATTCTATGGAATAAAAGTTTCTTTACCGAATGATGTAAATTATAATTTTGTATTTTGGAATTCAAAATTCTAGATATAGAACATTTATAATCTAACATTCTATAGATTTAAACTTTGTTTATTGATTGACTTGAATTAGAATTTTGTATCTTTTTCCATTTAGAAGATATTAGACTAAATGAAGAGCTTACGCATTTTGACAGCTGTGTTCTTTGATTTTTTTTAACTTTTAGAATCCAAAATACAAGATTTAGAACATTTATAATCTAACATCCAATAGAATTAAAGTTTGTTTATTGATTGACTTGAATTAGAATTTTTTGTATCGTTTTTCATTTAGAAGATATTAGATTAAATCAAGAGCTTACGCATTTTGACAGCTGTGTTCTTTAATTTTTTTTAACGTTTAGAATCCAAAATACAAGATTTAGAACATTTATAATCTAATATTCTATGGAATAAAAGTTTCTTTACCGAATGATGTAAATTAGAATTTTGTATTTTGGAATTCAAAATTCTAGATATAGAACATTTATAATCTAATATTAGATTAAATCAAGAGCTTACGCATTTTGACAGCTGTGATCTTTGATTTTTTTTAAATTTTAGAATTCAAATTTCTAGATATAGAACATTTATAATCTAACGTTCTATAGAATTAAACTTTGTTTATCGATTGACTTGAATTAGAATTTTGTATCTTTTTTCATTTAGAAGATACTAGATTAAATCAAGAGCTTACGCATTTTGACAGCTGTGTTTTGATTTTTTTAATTTTGAAATCTGAAACACAAGACATAGGACATTTATAATCTAACATTCTATAGAATAAAGCTTTGTTTATCGATTAATGTTAATTAGAATTTTGTATATTTTTGGATTTAAAAGATATCTAAATAAATCAAGAGCTTACGCATTTTGACAGCTGTGTTTTTTGATTCTTTTGTAATTTTTAGAATCCAAATTACTAGACGTAGAACATTTATAATCTGACATTCTATAGAATGAAAGTTTTTATCAACTGATATGAATGTTTAGGTAATGGCCGTGTAGAAAAGAGGAAAGCACCTTAGAGGCAGTACGGTGTCGGAAATACGTTTGAAAGAATAACAGTCAATATAGCAAATCCGTTTCCTAAAAGTGAAAACATGCTAGCAAACACTGAAGAAATTGCATGACGCACATGATACTGCCCAAAAACATCTAAATTGCGTCTGACCAGATAAAGGGATGGTACGACGTTTAAACCCAAGAAGGTAATATTCTAACCAAACAACTTGGTGTGGTTATACGATTCCCAAAGTCGTGGGTTATGACAACACTTAATGACTTCATTTACCACATCCAAAAATTATCAAGGGAAAAACCGAAAGTAGTACATGGTAATTGTCTGGTAACAACGATGCGATCACCAAACTAATTTAGACCAAAGTAATAACGAATAAGACACAAGGATGTCACAAAGACTTTTATGGCAAAATACAAAGGTGTGACTAGGGATCATAGTTAAATTTACGCGATTCACTCTCATAGGACGTCAAGGCAACATAGTACAAGCCTTCGTGTAAAGGTAAAACACCAGCACCAGGTCCACCTCAGAAACCAGTCATACTCGGGGGCTATTAACCAAACCGTAAGCCTGCACCAAAGGTTCGGAGTTAAATTTCCGCGGTTGGGAACTTTGCGATATGACAAGTTAAGACCACACTTGTTATTTAACATTTACAATTAATTACTCATTTCTCAAGCTCGAGTGCAAAAAAGAATCGCTTTCCTCACTTGTTAGACAAATAATAACTATTTTTCTCAGTGAAAACTAGTAATTTTTTTTCAATTAATTACTTTTAATTTCTTTAATAAAAATACTGTTGACGCAGCATATAATTTAATTAAGCACACGATTAAAAATAAAATTTTGATTTTGTTATCACACCTCGACCACAATATACACACAGTCCGATTCAAACCTTCAGTGCACAAACAAGAAAAGTTCCTTTTCTTTTCTCATCTTTAAGCGCGAGTGTTTGCGAAACAAAGACAATTACCGACCGGTAATTTTAGTTATGTCAATTAAGGTGAGTCTTTATTTTCTTTTACATTAAAAATTAGTCCTTTATTTTAACCGAATCAGCGTCTGTGAGTAACACGCTCATTTGGTCCTTCGAGTCGGATGAGCGTACAGTCGCTGTTGTTACCTTTCAGAATACTTTGATTAAGCATTTTTTATTTTATTTTTTGAGGGTGCGTTATAAATTTTAGAATCTGACTCGTTTCTCTACCTGTACATTAGTATGTAACTTTTACTTTTCTCATTGAATGCTTAATAATTTTCTGACAATAACAAGATTAGGATAAGCAAGTACAAATCGTAACTCGATAAACAATTTATGTCACTTTGACCAAACAAAAAAAAACGATTACAATAGTTTGTGTTATTGTCAAAAGACATCCGACCCAGATTGGACTTTTACCGCATTATCGCACTATTGAAAGATAAAAGATCAAGGGTCATTAAGTTACTTAGAAAATGTTTGGAGATCTCACGGAGACGTCGAATCAAAGTTTGAGATCAACTTTACAAACGGCCAAAAATTTGGTAAGCCCCAAAAAAATTTGTTTTGTTCAAAATGCGAGACAGAAATGTTTTCAGGTTTCCAGACAGAAAACAACGGACGATGGTATCGAATTGGAAAACTGTGTCGATCAAAAAAACGGGGTGCTGGTCACCAACGCTTTTAAAAACTACGGTTCCGTAGTGGTTCTGAAAGGGCTGAACGTGAAGGTACCCAAAGGAGCAATGTAGGTTCATAATTTCTCACACAGACACAATGCTCCACTGTCATCTTTCAGATATGCGTTGCTTGGGGCAAGCAGTTGTGGAAAACAACTTTGTTGGGATGTATCACTGGTCGAAGGACCTTCAATTCCGGTCACGCGAGCGTGTTTGGTCTAAAGTCTGGTTCCAAAGATCTTGTCAAAAAAATTGGGTATATGCCTCAAGTACGTACTTTTCTTGAAAGCATTATTATGTCGCTTTTAACTTTCTCTTGCAGGACACTGGTTTGCACGGCGAGTTTACTATAGAAGAATCGTTGTTGTTTTACGGACGCGTGTTTGGAATGGAACCACGAATAATTCAAGAAAGAACTGAGTTCTTAGTCGAACTGTTGAAATTGCCACGGGTCCTGATCACAAAATCAGTGAGCTTAGTGGGGTCAACAAAGACGCGTTTCTTTAGCCATCGCTCTTCTGCACGAGCCGGAACTTTTGATCTTGGATGAACCAACGGTGGGGGTTGATCCAGTTGTGCGCGAAATAATATGGAAGCACTTTCTAAACATTACCAAGACGCAGAATGTAACCATTATCATTACGACACACTACATCAATGAAATCTTCTCAAGCAGACATAGTAAGCATCCAGTGCATTTAAAGACACTTCCCACCACACTTTTAATTACAGGTTGGATTTATGCGAGGTGGTTACTTAGTAGCCGAAGACAATCCCAACACTCTATTAAAATTACACAAAACAACCTCGCTCGAAGATATATTTCTAAAACTCAGCATTGAACAGAATAACAACAAACACGAAATCATCGTCTCAAATACCTGGCGCAACTACAACGATTACCTAACGATTCCATCACTTAAATTCAATCACATTAACGCGCTGACATGGAAAACTGCCTGTGGTTGCGGAAGAACTACGTCTTTCTGATTGTCGTTTTGCTCCTTCCAGTGTTTTTAATGTCAATCTTCCTCTTGGCCATTGGACACGATCCCACTAATTTAAAAGTTGCAGTAGTAAATGGAGAAACGATAGACAACCAATGCAACGACACCCTCTCTTGCGACAGCAACGAAATCAGTTGCAGTTTTTTAAAGTATTTAGAACAGCGCGGTTTAGTTCTATTACCATATCAGACAGAAACCGATGCCATAAAATCCGTACAACAAGGAGAAACGTTCGCATCGCTTGTCATCAAACAAAATCACTCTAAAGCCTTGCGTTCTAGAGTTCATTCGTGGTACCGAGCCAAACCAAACGATTTGGAACAATCAACCATCGATGTATTTAGAGACGTTTCTAGTGCGTATATATTTTGTACAATTAAAAAAATCCGTTTATGTTTTTTTTTAGATAAGCACATTTCTCTGTATATTCAAACGTATCTCTATCAAAGTTACGAAACTTTTTTCTACAAGTTCATCGACGCGTGCAGCACCAGCCCTAAAGAATTGAAGATCCCATTGAAGGTTCGGTAAAAAATCAATCACCTCCATTTTCTTTAACTTTTTTGGTTTCAGTTGAACAGCTTGTATCACGGAATAAATCCAAACTTCACAGACTTTTCCACGCCTGGAATCCTTATCTCGTAAGTGGTGGCAAACAACATTGCGCTAAACGATTCTTTAGAATTACTTTTGTAACAGGATTGATTTTGACGGCTTGGGTCATGCTCGTTGAAAGGAATGAAGCTGGTTTGGAAAGGACTCTAGTTGCTGGAATCAATAAAACCGAACTGATGCTAAGCCACGCCATAGTTCAATTTTTTGTAATAGTAGGTCAGGTGCTTCTAACCATGACGTGTACTTTTGCAATCTTTGGAATGACTGCAAAAGGATCGTTAGTGCTGACAGCAATTGTGCTGGTTTTGACCGGATTCAATGGAATTTGTTTTGGTACTTGTACACTTCGTAAATCGTTAAAGTTTACCGATAAAAATATTTTGGATGTAGGTTTGCTCATCTCTTCCGTATGCAGTTCACTAATAGACTTGGCTTTGATAGCGATGGGCACATATTTTACTATAGTGATAACCAATGGATTGTTCTGGCCGATGGAAGGTATGCATCCCTGGTTAAAACTATTCGCCGATTTCTTTCCCTTGACAAAACCTAGCGAAAGCTTGAGATTCATCTTGCACAGAGGATGGAATTTTTTTCATCAAGGCGTTTACGTTGGGTTCTTATCAGTGAGCGCTTGGTCTGTTATATTTTGTTGGTTAGCATTATCATTATAGAACTTCGAAGAGATTAATTAATTAATGTAAGTTAGAAAATAAATTATTAAAAAATCAATTGTTTGGTTGAGAAATCACCAGAATCAATTACATCTCAGTAACAATTACTTAAAGCTTCAGTCTAATTTGATTGTAAATTTATTAGAAAATTCCTAACCAACAGATTTTGTTTTTAAATTGTGTTTAAACAAGTAAAATTATCAAAAATAAAACGTTTTTGGTCTTTACAAAAATTTTGAAATCAAGTTAAAAAAGAAAATTTTATTGTCTATAACTTTTATTTGAACTATTTTTTGTAACATAGTGTAACTATTGTGGTAAACGTTAGTTATTCGAAAAAACTATGTATGTTTCACTACGTTGATAATTTCGCCAACAGTTGTAGTTTACAAAATATCGAAAGGACCGACGGCTCTAGTGGTACAACCTAGAAAAAAAGTAAGGGGAATTTGGCTCAATGTAGCGCACTAAATTAGTGAAGGATAAACAAAATATTTACAGTAGTTAGAACAGCAGCGACCGACTTCGTCGAAGAGTTGCGTGGATTCTTGAATAGCTATAAGAATTCTGACTGCTGGTCTAACAAGGCGCCACCTTCTGAGTAAAAAAAATAAAACCGACCAACAAAAGATCAACAGATTTTATTTAAGATTAATATGCTAGAGTAAACATACAATACAGTATCACAAACAAATCTTAAAAATAGTAGAATGATGTGACAGAAATAGAGAGACTGTTGCATATAGTTACGTGCGCTTAAATGAAGCATTTAGTTAAGATGTCGCGTTGCAGGTAAGCTTTAGTGAGACGCTTAAGTTAAGAGTTCACATTCAAATTAAACCGAAAAAGTAGCTGCTATTAAGACTCTGCGTACACATATCATTTACACACGGCTGGTTTCACTAACTTTAAACAATAAAAGAAATGGTAAGTACCTCCCCCAAACCCAAAACGCCTTTTGTGTCCGCGACAACCGCCCTAAAATTAAACATCCTTGTTGAACTGCTTTAAAACAAATTTACGGTTGACGAGGATACACCGAATCAAGTTACTTAAATGCTAATTATTAAGCCGTTTATGAGTAAGTGACTTAAATACTAAAACTTAGCTATAATACGTCGAGTGTAGTTGCGGGAATGAAAGTATTTTGCTATCGACGGTATCGACAGTTTATGGAAGGTAGATAGACCCAAAGAATTCCTCTAAGAAGTGGCGTATGAAAAAAAACAGCACACTGGTGACTCCCTCGATGGAAATATACGACATAACCAACCTTTGACGACGTTGGCCTGCGGCTTAATTACTGCAGAGCCATGGTGTTGTCGTGCATTAATAAGGAAGGTTCTTAGGTAGCTACTCCAGCACTTTTGAGAGTTATCCCAGTAACGTATATAACGAGTATAAGATGCCGAACACAACGTGCTAAAAGTATTAGTAGCAATCAGAATTAAAACAAATAGAAAAGAAACTCAAATACTTACGGTGAATGTAGCCAGATTAATATAAACGCCAATTTATATTGAAAATTGTGAAACCCACATTAAATAGTGGTAGTGAAGAAAGCGAAATCTGGTACTCAAAAAACGAGAAAAGAAAGAAAAACCAAAGACTATAGTCTGTAGTTTAGGATGGTCACCGACAAGGTCCAGAATATCAAAAAGTCGCTAAATGGCGGAATGATGATTCCTAAAGACAAGCAATAAGTGAAAAAAAAGAAGAACAGAACCATCAATAGTTAGAATTCTAGTGAGGGAGTCGCTCAAATGGCGGAATGCCTAGTACAAAGCAGAAATCCACCAGATCCATCGGATATAACCCGTCGAAAATCAAACCAAAACTACAGAAAAAGAAAGATTTAACAAAGCCAAAAATCAGAATAACCCTAAAAACTCAAATCAATACCAACCCCAAAAGAAAACTACCATGAAAACAAAAAAAAAATAACCAACCTCTGACGACGTGGTACTCCCCGTTGACCTGCGGCTTAATTACTGCGGAGCCGTGGTGTTGTCGTGCATTAATAGGGAAGGTTCTTAGGTAGCTACCCCAGCACCCTCGAGAGTTCTTCCAGTAACGTATATGACGAGTATAATATTACGAACACAACGTGCTAAAAGTATTAGTAGCAATCAGAATTAAAACAAATAGAAAAGAAACCCACATACTCACGGTGAATGTAGCCAGATTAATGTAAACGCCAATTTATATTGGAAACTGTAAAACCCACATTAAATAGTTTTTGGTGAGAATTTCACTTCAGAGAAGACGCTAAAGCACCCTCGTGCACCAACGAGAAAAGGAAAATGTCCGCAGTCCGTCTCGGACAGTAGCTCAGGTAAATTTTCCATCAATCGCAAATTAGGAGCGTGCGCGCCAATTACAAACTTTCGTCGCACCGCATTACTTGTGACACACTTTCTAAAGCGGCTTCCGACCTACGTCCTCAATTTGAACCGTAACAACAGGTTATGGACCCAAGTGAGTGAAAAACACAGATAAACTTGGAACTACATTTTCGGAAACACAAAAAGATGAAAGTAAAACACTCACATGAAAGAAAAACCGAAGACTATAGTCTGTAGTTTAGGATGGTCACCGACAAGGTCCAGAATATCCAAAAAGTCGCTAAATGGCGGAATGATGATTCCTAAAGACAAGCAATAAGTGAAAAAAAAAAGAAACAGAACCATCAATAGTTAGAATTCTAGTGAGGGAGTCGCTCAAATGGCGGAATGCCTAGTACAAAGCAGAAATCCACCAGATCCATCGGATATAACCCGTCGAAAATCCAAACCAAAACTACAGAAAAAGAGAAAGATTTAACAAAGCCAAAAATCAGAATAACCCTAAAAACTCAAATCAATACCAACCCCAAAGAAAACTACCATGAAAACAAAAAAAAATAACCAACCTCTGACGACGTGGTACTCCCCGTTGACCTGCGGCTTAATTACTGCGGAGCCGTGGTGTTGTCGTGCATTAATAGGGAAGGTTCTTAGGTAGCTACCCCAGCACCCTCGAGAGTTCTTCCAGTAACGTATATGACGAGTATAATATTACGAACACAACGTGCTAAAAGTATTAGTAGCAATCAGAATTAAAACAAATAGAAAAGAAACCCACATACTCACGGTGAATGTAGCCAGATTAATGTAAACGCCAATTTATATTGGAAACTGTAAAACCCACATTAAATAGTTTTTGGTGAGAATTTCACTTCAGAGAAGACGACTAAAGCACCCTCGTGCACCAACGAGAAAAGGGAAAATGTCCGCAGTCCGTCTCGGACAGTAGCTCGAATTAAATTTTCCATCAATCGCAAATTAGGAGCGTGCGCGCCAATTACAAACTTTCGTCGCACCGCATTACTTGTGACACACTTTCTAAAGCGGCTTCCGACCTACGTCCTCAATTTGAACCGTAACAACAGGTTATGGACCCAAGTGAGTGAAAAAACACAGATAAACTTGGAACTACATTTTCGGAAACACAAAAAAGATGAAAGTAAAACACTCACATGAAAGAAAAACCGAAGACTATAGTCTGTAGTTTAGGATGGTCACCGACAAGGTCAGAATATCAAAAAGTCGCTAAATGGCGGAATGATGATTCCTAAAGACAAGCAATAAGTGAAAAAAAGAAACAAAACGATCAATAGTTAGAATTCTAGTGAGGGAGTCGCTCAAATGGCGAAATGCCTAGTACAAAGCAGAAAACCACCAGATCCATCGGATATAACCCGTCGAAAATCCAAACCAAAACTACAGAAAAAGAGAAAGATTTAACAAAGCCAAAAATCAGAATAACCTAAAACCCAAATAAATACCAACCCCAAAGAAAACTACCATGAAAACAAAAAAATAACCAACCTCTGACGACGTGGTACTCCCCGTTGACCTGCGGCTTAATTACTGCGGAGCCGTGGTGTTGTCGTGCATTAATAGGGAAGGTTCTTAGGTAGCTACCCCAGCACCCTCGAGAGTTCTTCCAGTAACGTATATGACGAGTATAATATTACGAACACAACGTGCTAAAAGTATTAGTAGCAATCAGAATTAAAACAAATAGAAAAGAAACCCACATACTCACGGTGAATGTAGCCAGATTAATGTAAACGCCAATTTATATTGGAAATTGTGAAACCCACTTTAAATAGTTTTTTTTGGAGAGAATTTCACTTCAGAGAAGTCGCTAAAGCACCCTCGTGCACCAATGAGAAAAGAGAAACTGTCCGCAGTCCGTCTCGGACAGTTGCTCGAATTAAATTTTCCATCAATCGCAAATTAGGAGCGTGCGCGCCAATTACAAACTTTCGTCGCACCGCATTACTTGCGACACACTTTCTAAAGCAGCTTCCGACCTACGTCCTCAATTTGAACCGTAACAATAGGTTATGGACCCAAGTGAGTGAAAAAACACAGATAAACTTGGAACTACATTTTCGGAAACACAAAAAAGATGAAAGTAAAGCACTCACATGAAAGAAAAACCGAAGACTATAGTCTGTAGTTTAGGATGGTCACCGACAAGGTCAGAATATTAAAAAGTCGCTAAATGGCGGAATGATGATTCCTAAAGACAAGCAATAAGTGAAAAAAAAAGAAACAAAACCATCAATAGTTAGAATTCTAGTGAGGGAGTCGCTCAAATGGCGAAATGCCTAGTACAAAGCAGAAAGCCACCAGATCCATCGGATATAACCCGTCGAAAATCCAAACCAAAACTACAGAAAAAGAGAAAGATTTAACAAAGCCAAAAATCAGAATAACCCTAAAAACCCAAATGAATACCAACCCCAAAAGAAAACTACCATGAAAACAAAAAAAAAATAACCAACCTCTGACGACGTGGTACTCCCCGTTGACCTGCGGCTTAATTACTGCGGAGCCGTGGTGTTGTCGTGCATTAATAAAGAAGGTTCTTAGGTAGCTACCTCAGCACTTTCGAGAGTAATCAGAATTAAAACAAATAGAAAAGAAACCCAAATACTTACGGTGAATGTAGCCAGATTATTGTAAACGCCAATTTATATTGGAAACTGTAAAACCCACATTAACTAGTTTTTTGGTGAGAATTTCACTTCAGAGAAGACGCTAAAGCACCCTCGTGCACCAACGAGAAAAGAGAAAATGTCCGCAGTCCGTCTCAGACAGTTGCTCGAATTAAATTTTCCATCAATCGCAAATTAGGAGCGTGCGCGCCAATTACAAACTTTCGTCGCACCGCATTACTTGCGACACTCGTTCTAAAGCGGTTACGACCTACGTCCTCAATTCGAAAAATTTGAACCGTAACAACAGGTTATGGACCCAAGTGAGTGAAAAAACACAGATAAACTTGGAACTACATTTTCGGAGACACAAAAAAGGTGAAAGTAAAACACTCACAAATGCGTAAATCAAAATAAAAGTATGGCTGACGATGGTATGGTATGGTAAGAAAAAAGCTGATTTGATTTTAGCAATCAACCGGCCAAATCAAATCAAATCTGAAGATGTTTAACTTACCGTAAAGTATGGCTAAAGCTTAAATAAATTTATGCCTCAAAAATATAAGTCGAAAAGCAACCCTTCTGAAGCAAAAACTGCAAGACGGCGAAGACATCACAAAGTATCTCTCAGATGCCGTAGATAAACTAAAGTTCATGGACATTGATATTATCAAGGAATTGCTGACCATCATGGTACTATACGAAAACTTTTGAAAATTGAATTAAAAACATGGAAGAAGAAACTAGAATTTAAATAGCAATGGAAGCTCCCCCATGTTTGTAAAAAACCACCAAGGCAAATATAAATTTCAGCAAAGATATGTAGGTAGCGCAAAAGGTAAAGACATAAAAAATATCAATGGAGGAAGCGATAATGACAAGGCCACTAAAAACAAATCAGATCAAAAACGTGTGGTTACCGAAAAAGAAATCTATGTATCAGGATCACAAATTGACGTCTAAAAGTGCGTTTACACCACTTAAGTTGCGACAATTTGTTGCTTTTTCTACAAAATGCAACAACTTTTTCTGTCTTCCACTTGTGAAGAGACAAGTCTTCCACAAAATTTTGGTTTCTCGCGGAACGTCGGTAAAGATCAAAGAAAGTTGACACCTAACAGTAGAGGGTACATTGCTGTCCGCTTTGCGCAAACAATTTGTAGAAAACTAGTGAAGAACTGTTTTCTCACACGCGTCCCGGACGTGACGTCGGGCGGTACCATCCCTCCGCCCTATCGCTAGCCTGCAACAAGGATACCGCCACTCACCTCTTGTACAGTGGCATGAAACTTACGAGCGTTAGCAACAACAAATTAATTAGAGGTGGCAATCAAATATGTCTAAATTCAGTTAAGCTTTTGTTTGTTACATCCCAAATTAAAGTTAGCGTACCAATTTAAGATTGGTTATTAAGGAAACTCGACGTACACACGTCACTTACACACGGTGACTTAAAAACTAGAATTAAACTCGAACTAGTACGGTAAGTAGCTCCCGCCAACTCAAAAGGCCTTTTGTTTTAACAAAATCAAACGTAGATAGATAGAGTCTACCCCAAATAAAAATTTGCTTATACACTAGGGATTCAAACCGTTTAATGTCACATGTACTTGAGCTCCAAACGCATGCAAAGTTCCTTAGACAATAAACTTAGCTGTGTACTGATGCATGTAGTTCTGATAAGAAAGGTTCTTGCTAACGACAGCACTTTAGGCAAAGTGCTCGGAATTGCTTCAAATTTTTACCAGTGATAGCCCTTGGTCTACTGATCATAAATATGCAATAAAATTTTGTCGTTCTCAAAAACTGAATTTTTTAAAAATAATTTTCAAAAAAATTTTGAAAATTTTTGGGTCGGTTTTTTTTGCATTTTTGCACGTTTCAGACAATTCTAAGACTTTTATTTTTCAGTGAGAAAAATTTTGGGGACAATTATATAAAATCAAATTGCATATCAAAATCGTCAGGGTCGTCTCCTTCTTTAGTCTCAATCGGTGGAACAGGCATGGCTGGGTCGTACAGGTCTCGGGCAAGCATGAAGAATAGAATCAGTGGGTCTTGATTCAAAGATTTGACCATCTTGAGGAAAATATACCGGGCTAGGTATCCTCCCAGGAAGGTCTTCAGCCGGTTAGCATAGGGGCCGCTCGCTTTGGCGTGTCGCCTAGAATAGTGGGGTTGGTTAGGTTAGGTTAGGTTACCATGTGGACTCGATTGGGTTGGTGTAGACTCCGGTTTCGGGGTCCTTGAAATGGAGGGAGTGGTTCACCTGCAGGTTGGTGTAGTTGGAGTGGTCGGTGAGCCCGGAATACCCTTTCCAGCAATCGGAATAAATGGTGGTTCCCGGTTCTATGTATTTTTCATGCCAACAGGGTGTCCGCAGTACAGTCGTTCACGACTTCCATAAACACCCTGCCTGATCCCCTTTCAATTCCCCCAAACACCCAAGCTCCGTCGACATGGTGCCCGCGATGGTACTTCCTTTTACCAAATTTGGACTCATCTATCTCGACACTGCAAAAAGGGGATGCATTGATTAGGTTAGGTTAGGTTAGGTTAAGTTAGGTTACATCTTACCCGGTCCACCGATCTTGCCGGCCTTGGTAACGAAGACATCAAAAACTACTTCTTGACAGAAGTTGGCCCAATCGACTGCTGCATGGGAAGAAATACGAAGCTCTTTCATTATTAGTCGTAGGGGACACTTCTCAACCCACAAGTGACAGAATCCAACGATTTTCCACAATGGCAAGTGGGACCCGTCCAGGAAGGTCTTATAGCGGATGGAAGCCCTGTGTTAGGTTAGGTTAGGTTAGGTTAGGTTAAGCTTACCGTTTTGAACATTTCACACTTTTTTTTTGGTTGTTGGGGGTGAACGGTGTTGGTTGGCAGGTTACAGTTATTACAATTTTCTTCTTAAAAAAATTACATGTTTGCATGTGGTTTGAGGTAAACGGTGTTGGTTGGGAGGTGCGATCGGGGGTGAACGGTGTTGGTTGGTAGGTTACAGTTATTACAATCTTCTTAAAAAAAATTTGTCGAATGTGATCCATTTCACAAGAAACACAACAAACCCACCTGCTCTTACTTTCTCTTTTTACCCTACTTCAACTTCGCGCTCCCTCTGACGTATTTGGTTGGGTTAGAGTTAGGTTAGGTGGCCCAAAAGTTTTGAAATATTTTTTAAAGTTTTCTCACTGAAAATAAAAATCTTAGAATTGTCTGAAACGTGCAAAAATGCAAAAACCGACCCAAAATTTTCAAAATTTTTCGAAAATTATTTTTAAAAAATTCAGTTTTTGAGAGCGACAAAATTTTATTGCATATTTATGATCAGTGGCATGAGGCTACTTTTGGTAAAAATTTCAAAAAAATCCGAGCACTTTACCTAAAGTACAATTTTTCCCAGCTTTGAAGTAGGCGACACCGTGGTAGTCGTCACGTTTTTATAGCGGTCGGTTTTATATTTCCACACTACTTTAACTTGGAATTATTGAAGCCACATTGATATTTTATGTGTAAACTTTTAGCTTCCTGAAACAAGCCGACAACCGCCTAATAGAAGAAAAATCACAAGGTGTCCGCTTGTCGTTTCGATAAGTTTTGTGAATAATTGATCCACCAATGGAAAAAACGTAGCGTGCGCTGTAAATTAGATTTTTGTCGTAACGTGCAAGTCACGACAACCGTTACTCAGAAAGCTCGCAACCTACGTTCTAGGTTCGAGTATTTTGAACCGTGACAAGATGACAAAACTTTCGCGCTAATTCTATGGCCACAAGTTTTCCACTTACTCAACAAGAGCAACTTTTTTAAAAAAAAAAAAAAATCTTCCACTAAAAGTTGTCATGACTGAAAAATTTGGCAAAGTTAGAGGATACATTCACCAGGTCTGAGCGCTACGATTTGACTGCGTTTTATACAACATCGAAACATGGCTAATATTTGTCAGCTGTCAAAATACCGGTGTAATATTTATAACCTTCAAAATCGTGTTAAGGTTCTTTACTTGTCTGAAGATGAACGTTTGCTTTATTCACATTTAAAACACCACTTTGATCGTTTAAATTTAAGAGGCATGCTGTAGTTGCTATAATGACATTCGACCGAGATTAACTAGGTTTAAAAATATGCCTGACAGCTACGTCAAATTTTGATGTAGCGCTAAAGTAGCAAACACGTTCTATTGAGACTTGTTACGGTTTATTTGTAAACAAACTCAAAAATACAGCAGTACTAGAAAACCTTGCCGGTAGCTCCTCTTAGTCGGAAGTGTTCGTGGGCTTATTAAGAATCGTTCAAAATGAAGGCTTCTACACTGCATAAAGAATTTAAAAGGCGCCACCTAGAATTTTGTATAAGAGATATGCTAGAGCCACTAGAAACTCGCAGACACAAAAACAAACCGTACGTTGATAGAAATTATGTATATTATTATAGCGATTAGACTTTGATCAACACACATAGAAACACATAGACACAACAATAGATAATATCATTTAGAATTAATAGCAAAATATAGTTATAAAATAATATTAATTCACGAGAGCGAGTTAAGACACGAGTAATAATTCGACGCATAAACGCCCCAAATAGGTCAGCGTATTATAAACTTTTGACAGTCGTAGCACCGTATCCATGCAAGCGATTCATCGAGTTCACGTGGCAAATATTGTTCGGAATGTACTTGACAACAATTGCGGGGGGGAGTACTGGACTTAAAAGCGCACAAAATTAATAAGGTACTTGGAAAGATCTTTCTAGTTTACAAAATTATCTATACAGCGCCAAAAAGGTACGTTGCTAAACTCACGGCCGCAGTACGTATACATAGAACACGACAAAATTTATGAATTACATGCATAAAAGAATTAACTTAACTTGTATAAATAGGAAGTCTTCGGTGTTCGACAGTTAATCGGCAGATGTGACAGATTTCGTATCCAAATCTAGTATTTTATTATCCAATGAAGAAAAGGAAAAACCAAAATGGACTCCGTTGATAACAGTTGCTGGGTTGTTCACAAAGAACCAGATAACAGACTTACCTTGAGTGGTGTCCTTGACCAGAAGAAGGTTCCAATGCAGATTAAAATTCCAACATTGGTGAAAATACCACCCACTTCGGTATTTTATAATTTTTGGATGATTATCCTTGCCAGCATAACCATAATTAAGGATCCATTGATTATTTGAAAAAAAAGAGTACGTTTGAAGTGACCAGCAGAAGAAGCCAAAGAGGAAAACAAAAAAAAGTGTTTGTAATTGATAGAACCCGTGATAGCAAATATTTTATTAAAACAAAAACAAGTAAAAAGGTACTTACACAGGAACAGTAGTCAAAGACTTATTCCCTAATTTAAACGGGATGATTTTACTTCAATTAATATTACAAAGCACATGTCTAATTGTTCAATTTTTAGACAAAATTTTACATGTACACCTTTTCACGACAGTCAGCAAATAGGAAATGAGGTATATTTTTTGCGAGCAAATAAAAATAAATCAGCTCCGGAGCGTTCAGATTTGAAGAACGCAACCAGATTCATGGCCAAACGCATCGGAGATTTGTTTTTCTTCCGTGAACAATCCGCAACTCCCGCATACCGTCTTGAAGAATACTAAGCGTGAAACTATTTTTAAAAAATGTCACATTCGTTTTTGGCTAAGTGATATAATTCTTCTACCACAAACATTTGCCATTGAGGAGAGTTAGTTGCCATCCCCACAAGAATCGGCAAGTTTCCCGTGCGTTTTTTACATGTTGTCTCACTGCTGCAATTATAAGTATGTACTTAGAAGCTGGGCTGATAACTTCCTCAGCCACTGGAAAAAAAGATGGTGGAACGAAAAACCGCCCTTTGATCAAAACATTAAGTTATAAGCAAATTGATGAAAACTTGGCACCGTCAATTTAGGTCGAAGCAATTTCCACGGCGTCACTTGTTACGGCTCAAATTTACCCCGCTTTGAACCGAATTTTTCGATTAGTGAAACAAAATTTGGGGATTTCTACTCGAAACGGCGGAATATAATACGAAAAATTTACGCCGTAAGTGGTTTTCTTTGCTATTACTTTGGTTGATTTAACGGTTTTATTAATTGCTAATTACAACGTATGATTTAGCACGTGTCTGGACCTCAAATCTTTCTCACAATTGACTGTCTGGATAATTTCTGCGGACTCTGGAACGAGCAATTACAATTCTTTTCTGACACAAAACGTGCCTACGTTCGTATTGTTGCTGACCTCGGAAACACCCGGCCGAATCTTCTCCAGCGGTTTAGGGTATAGCACGCGGTGCGCCCGCTCTTTACAAAGACAACTTTCTGCTCCTAGAATTGGGTCTTCTATTCCTTTCCCTGATTTTCGAGTAGCTGTGTCGTTAGCAAGGACCTTCCTTATCACCATTACGTACAACCATAAACAGATAAGTTATTGTTTTAAGAAACCAATTCATATTCGCATGCATTCGAAACTTAAGTACAAACGACATCAAGCAGTTATACCTGTAGTATTTAAGACCATTGTTATTCGGGATAGCTTCCATATTCCCACGCTAGTTGTTGTTGACACAAACTCCTTCAGAGTTTTGCGGGGTACGTCAAAACAAAAGGCTTTTTAGAATGGCAGAAGCTACATCCTGTATTTGGAACGTGGGTACTCTTCGTTTTTTAAGTCACCGCGTGTACGTGACAAGTGTACGTCAAGTTTCTTAATCACCAATTTTAAATTGGTACGCTATCTATATCTTGGGGTTAATAAACCAGAAACTTAACTGAATTAATTCAAATTTGATCGCATACTACCAGTAATTGGTTATTGCTAATGCACGCAAGTTCTATGCGACAGACTTTATCGTGTTAGATTCTAAGTAAAACCAAGTGAATTCCTGCTGATCGGTTTTATTTCTCTCCGTTACAGCAGGTGGCGCCACGTTACTCAGCAGTTTATTTCTTTTAGTTCCCCATCTCACCGACTTAGCCGAACACTGCTGTACTAACGTTTATAAATACGAGATCCTCCAAGCATTTAGTACGCTACTTTGTGCCCAATACTCTTGTGTTATTTCTTCTCTATTTTAGTTATTATTTATTTGTGAACTGCAACTGTTACACACTAAATGAAGTTACTCTAATGGAAGTATAGACCGTACGGAAAACGTTTGATGAGAAACTTCTCATTCAGAATAAATCACTTGAAAAGGAAAAGTTTCAACTTAAAGGAATACCTGGACTACGCAGATCATTCTAAAGCCTATCGAATTTGGGTATTTGCGTCACTAACCCCACAAAAGCTCCAACTAAACACATCCATGGTCAAGTCGACGAGCAAGTCGTTGACAACCACAAAGATGATCTTGATCACTTGTGGCTTTAAAAAAAAAGAACCCAACGAACAAAGAAAGAGAATGAAAGATATCACCGGTAAACTAAGACGCCACCCAAAAAAGTACCGAGAAGAAGTTGTTTGAGGTCGCTCGCTCTAAGTCCCCTAAATCAAAGATAATTAGCTTAGCTAAAGCTTAATAAATTAACGCAGTAAGGAGTGTCCAATTTTTTGTTGTTTTATTATTTTGATACTCTTATTCAAGTAGTTTGATCTGTTTGTTTTAGAACTATTAATACCTGTATTTTTTTAGGTAACCACTTATATTTTCAAACCAACTCGATTTTGTTAAAACAATAACGTTTTCTGGGATTAGAGCGTGTCGAACTGGTAACAGCAGTTGCCACCTATCGTAAGGGGCTTCATCAAGGTATAAGACACTCTTCGTACACAGAAGGGTCTCTAATTTTTTTTAAACAATGAGATTTATCGAAATGAGATGTAAACCAATCAAACAAATTGTTACCTAATAATTGGTCGACTCTTATATCGAATAGATGGTGTTTAGGAATGCCATTACATTTTAATTTCTTGGCCAGAATGTAAAAAATTCCAACGATGAATAGAAAACTTTGAAACATACATAATTAAGAAAATGTATATACGTGAATTGTATAACTAAGTATTTTAAGCATAAATTTTAAATAAGAATTGGATCCTTTGCACATTTAATATTAATTTAATTTTTAAATAATTTTCTAATAAAACACGCATTCACAATATGTAACAAAAAAGTTAAAACAATTTAGGTAAATAAAGTACTTACAGAAATAAAGGAAATGTGGTATTTAGGGAAAAACAATGCCAGTCGGCATAGTTAACTTCTTGCAGATAAGATAAGTTAAATTCGTGTTTTGGTTTTTAACTGTAGATAAACAAATCGATAATTGGTCCCTTAATTAAATTCTTCGTTTATATCCTCAAAATCTTGCATGAGTGATATTAGGAAAAGCAGCAACAGTTTTACTTCTGTCACAATGGACAATACGAAATGTAGTTAACGGTAAGAAAAGGTAAAAATTGAAGTAAAAGAAAGAAAAAAAAGACCCTCAAACAAAACAACATAATTAATTAAGAAAAATATTATCAAAATAAGCTTACCAATATAATGAAGTTAAATGCACCATCACGTTTACCGTAACCATCAAAATGGCGTTAAAGGTTCACACAGTACTGTTAAGGAGATTCTGCGTAAAGTGCTATTCAATACTCGCACCCTTGACCACCAAGTTAAAGAACTTCTCAGCGATAACGGTGGCGAATTTGATACTGATGACGTGCGATCAATTTTCAAAACCAGCGTCTGACAGCACTTTATACTCCAGAGCAAAATGTAGCAGTTGAGTATGAAAATAGGACAAGTGTAGAAATGACCCCAACTTTTAAATATGCGAATATTGAAGGGCTATGTTCTCAACCAAGTCAAAAAATTGTTTTTACGTAATATGAGTTCTGGTTTGGTCAAAAGTTCAGGAAAAAACATTTACACGCGCTAAACGCAAAATACAACGTTAACTTTCCTAGGCAAAAAAAGATGAAAAATGGATACTTTGTTGCGTATGACAAGAATGAACGTTATCGGATCTACATTCCTGAGGAAAAAGAAGTTATTCTATCTCGTGACGTCACCTTTCACAACAAAATTAGAGATTGTAACGGTGGCGTTGTCTGGTCAATAAAACAATAAAATTCTTCTGGATTAAGTGGTTGAAAAGGTAAGTCAAAATCTGATACAAGTTTTTATGAATCTAACAACGACTCAGAAAAGGTCAGCGATCCTGTTGACCAATCTGTGCAGCTACCGAGAATTTTTAGTCGAGAAAGGAAGTGCATAGATGGCTACGACACAATTAATTTTGCAGAAATGTTACGTAAGACAGTCCTAAAACTGATTAAAAAATTAGCCATGGACATTAAAATAATATCAATGTACAAGAATTGACAAATTTTGAAAAAGATTGGTCATCAAAGGATGCGCTGAACAGCAAGGTATTGACTACGCAGGTACTATCAGTTCAGTTGCTTGTTTGGAAGTAATTTAAACTTTAATGTTCATTACAGCTTGTTACAGACGCTTTTGTTACAGGCAAGTAAAATAATTATATCGGTTTAAGCACTGTTTAATTGGTTAAACACACAAAACGGAACGTACATAAAATTTATACAGAATGTAGTGCTCTCTCGTTGATAGTTTACACATACAAATAGATATGAATTAACGACACATAAAATAATTCATTATCAACACATGGTTAGCTCTTGCTACAGAGCGAGACAGGATCCTCCTTGCGCGACGAACTTAACCCGCTAGTTTTTAAATCAGCACGAAGAGCGTGTAGGTTTCTATGTAACAAGGAGTAGGTAATTTAGAAGCGCCACTTTGACTTATAACGTAATTTATTAAAATAGCTAAGGTTACTTTGATAACAACGCAAACAAAAATGATAAGACACGGTCGAGTACAAGTAATTTGTCTAACAACATAAAGTTCTTCAACATTAAAAATATAGTTACCTTGAGATTAGTTAGTTAAACTATGATATCATACATGTATCAGTCATTAAGGCGTTCGACATCAGTCGTTCCAAGTTATAGAAACGGTTTAGTACTGGTAATTAGATTGTTCGGATACGCACGCTAAGATTGAAACAGCTGAAAAACAAAGCACAAGAAGCGAATTAGGTCAGCGGCATTGTATCGAAGAAAAGCCCTTTCCGGTGCTAAGATGAGATAGTCAAACGTTGGTGTTCCCCGCTATCTTGAGACAGAATTCTAACCGGCACCTCCGTACAGTATTGGTTTTATTTCCGAATACCTATTCACAATGGTCTAAAGTTTAACCCTTCCAATTACAACAGCATGTATATAACGGTTTCAGACCACATCACACCAATCATGGACATAAACAAATCCCAACATACACTAAGAAGAGTAATTCTAGAGAATTTGACCAAACAAAGAAACTGCAAACGTTTATTCTAAACAACCTCCAGCTTCAATTCCAATTACATACCTACAGTATTTTACATTTTTCAACAGACGGATGGTTATAACAAATTCAGATTAACCCGGTTCCCCCCATGAAGAAGTTTACTTCTCACAAACTAGAGAAAGCACCGAATAGATAGCTGTAGGCGCTCTATTTAATGTAGTTTCTGGTACTCATTTTGACATAATTTTTAGAGTAAGCATTCTTTTACGTCGATTGGATAACTAAACAGATGGGGCAAAGCGAGTTATAAGGTACCTCGCAGACACCCTTGATTTGAAGTTGGTTTACCAATACAACTCCAAAGCAGCCTCACTCAATTGCTATAGCAATGTACATTTTTTGGGTTGTTTAGACAACTCTTCAGTCAACCAGTAAAATGTGGTCAAATTGCTGGTGCAGCTATTTCATGTCTAACTCGTCTCTAAGAGATAATTTCTGATTCAACCCGGTTGATGAACATCAACTGGTAGACTTGTTCACGAAACCACGATTTCGACTTCAGATTCTACGTCTAGTTTAATCCAGACTACGGATTACTAGGACATGGATCACTCAGTTAGACGTAACCACCTCTTATGAAGCAAACCAATCATATTGGAAGAATGAAAATGATCAACTACGAAAGAAACAAAACGTTGATAAACAAAGCAACAAAGATGTTTCAAGAACTGATATTTGGTGACAAAGTCTGCAAATTACGCAAAGCCTTATGCGGACTGCGTAATACTCTAACCTTACTCGGGTTAACACAGACAGAGTCTGATCCCTGTGTTTCAGGTGAGATTCTTTTATTTATAATTTTTATCTCAGGATCTTGGCTCCTTAAATAAAGTACGAGGTGTGAAATTAAAAAAAAAAAATTTAATACAACTGAAATAATAAAACATGTAACGCGGCACTAGCAACCCCGCTTACACCGGCGTCATACAGGTTAATCAACCCGTATCCAAACGCGCCCTACAACAGCCGACGAAGTACATCCACCCTCTACACGAGGGCGTCAACGGTACCGGTCGGAAACAGGCATTCGATGAAGACCACTTATAACAGTCAAGAAGCTTAACCGATGGCATCCTACGATCGGCATCGCTAAGAGTAGGAGTATCCAAACGCATCTCTCGGGGATCACCTGCGGTACTCTAAATCTTACGTTTACGAACGTAGCCAGGCGTGTATTCTGTCTGTAATAAACATTTATATCTGTTGACGAGAATAATAAACGTTTGATCCAATCGCCGGTCAAATTGTGTTTTATTACGGGGTAAAACGTTGTATGTAGTGTGCAACCCCGACACTTCCCCAACAAGACGCAGAAGATCGTAACGGATTATCAACGAAGCACCACGGATCACCGACCAGTCACCAGAGCCTACCGACGGAAGACGACCATGCCCAACGCGGAAGCTGCGCCACAACCCATACAGCTTACAATGGAACAGCTGAACCAGTTATTGGCCAACTTTGGATACCAAGCAGCACAAAGCAATGGGTCCTTCACGAAATGCACGGCAAGGTACGACGGTGGCGAAGAGGTGCAAGCTTTCATCAATGCGATCCAAGTGTACAAGGAGTGTGAGCGCATCAGCAAGCAGAACGACCTTAAAGGACTGCCAATGCTCCTAGAGAAGGAGGCAGCAACATGGTGGCAGGGAGTTAAGGATACCATCGCCACATGGGAAGAGGCGATGGAACACCTACGCAAAGCCTTTGGACCCACCAAAACACCCCACCAGATCCTTAAAGATATATTCGCAACGGAGCAGACAAAGACCACGGCAACAGAAAGATTTATCTGTGAGAAAAGGGCTCTCCTCGCGAAACTACCAGAAGACCGCAAGATGCCGCTACCCCTTCAATTGGACACCGTCTACGGACTGTTACACCGACGGGTCCGCAAGAAACTGACAAGGTCACAATTTGATTCCTTCGAGACCCTGATTAACGAACTCAGGAAATTCGAAGAAGAAACAACAGATCCAGCACCCAGGACGAAGCCAGTGAAAACAGATCTGCCGCCCAAGAGAAAATGCAACTATTGCAAGAATCTGGGACACACAGTCGACGAGTGCCGGAAGAGGAAGAGGGCCGACATACTAAACCCATCCACCTCTGCCGGCAGCAGCTCGCAAATTTCCTGCTTCGGATGCCAGACTCCAGGGGTCATCAGAAGTCAGTGCCCAAAGTGCAACGAAAACCAAGCTGCACTAGCCCAGCTGACCTTCTACTTAGCAGAGAAAAAGAACTCCTCTCCACTACCAGCCAGCACCGGACCTGTCCCATACTGCACATCAACGTGGGCACAGACAAGGGCTGTGCATACGTCGACACGGGTGCCCGCCAGTGCATTGCAGGACACACTCTGTATGAATCCCTCAAACGCCAGGGAGCGCAATTTCGACGCCACCGGATCAATCTGGTTTTGGCAGACGGGCAAGATAGGCCCCAAAACATCTTAACCACGCGGGTTGCTATAGAGCTCAGAGGAAGAACAATTCCGACGGAATTTATAATCCTACCCGATGCCCAAAATCGAACGCTACTAGGGGTCGACTTCATCGAAGATGCTGGCCTCATCCTGGACCTGCCCTCAAGACGATGGTGGTTTAGGGATCAGCCCGAAGCTCAACATCCCTTTGACTCCGAAGGAACACCCAGCCAATCGTGGAAGCTGGTACCCGTACAAGATCGCCCTCTGTATCATGGCACGTCATACGACTTCGCGGCGCCTATCGACCCCCGGTCCAAAACCGTGCAGATGAACGCGCTATTCGGTCCTGATGATGAATACCCAGAGGACGACGAATACTCGTTCCAGAACCAATACCACGCCTTCGCGACTAGTACCGAAGACATCACGCCCCGAACCGGATCTTTTCCCCATTCACCCCGAAGAAAGACGCAGCGAGTGGAAATTCTGATGGCTGACATGGAAGACGTAAGGCTACGCCCGGACGAGGGGAGGCCCTTTCCCAACGGAAAGAAACCACCTCAACGCTTCACTAGCCGAATACGCCGACATCTTCGGACCAAACGAAGAAGCCACCTCATACGGAGAGCACCGGATTGAGACAGGGATGCCCAACCGGTAGCCACGCCCCGTATCGTCTCCCGGACCACAAGAAATCTCTCCTGCGCCAGGAAGTTGACAAGATGCTACGGCTTCATATAGTGGAGGAGTGTGACTCACCTTGGGCTGCGCCGGTGGTGATGGTGCCAAAGACAAAAATGAAGTGCGCGTGTGCATAGACTATAGAAAACTAAATAGTGTAACAATCCCTGATAGGTACCCACTGCCTCGGATGGACGACTTGCTACATTCCGCCCGTGCTAAAGTAATCTCAACCCTAGATCTCCAGTCCGGATATTGGCAGATCTCAGTCCGCGAGTGCGACAGAGACAAGACCGCGTTCGTGACACCCTTCGGGCTCTTTCGTTTCCGACGAATGGCATTCGGGCTACGAAACGCACCCGCTTCTTTCAAAGACTTATAGACCGCTTCCGTGCAGTGTACCCCAGGTAACCTTGCTGGCTTACCTGGACGACATCATCCTGCTCTCAGGATCGGTTGAAGACCATATAAAAGACTTAAGAATAGTGTTAGAACAATTACGTAGATATAAGTTGCACGCACGAAGGTCCAAGTGCACCTTCGGCTGCCACCAAGTGAAATACCTAGGTCATTACATTACCCCGATGGCATCCAGGTGAATCCGGAAAAGACGAGAGCGATCACGGACCTGCCCGAACCCAAAACCATCAAACAGCTGATGTCCTACCTTCAGACCTGCTCGTGGTATAGGCGATTCATACCCGGCTTCGCAGAAATCGCACGTCCTCTATCCATGTTATTAAAGAAAAACACCACCTGGAGCTGGGGACCAGAACAAGCTAACGGTTTCTCACAATTTAAGAAATTACTAACGTCGGCGCCCATCCTTAGACAAGCCGATATAGTACGCACTGACGCTAGCAGCTATGCTCTCGGGGCAATACTATGCCAAGGTGAAGGACCCGACGAACGGCCGGTAGAATACGCAAGTCGTCTGCTGTTACCTGCTGAAAAAAACTATACAACCACAGAGCGAGAAGCTCTAGCTATCGTGTGGGCGTTTAACAAGTTTAGAGGATACCTGGAAGAAAACCGTGTATCCGTCCTGACGGACCACCAGCCACTAAAATGGTTGCTAACAATTAAATTGCCCACAGGAAGACTAGCCCGCTGGGCCCTTGCCCTCCAGTCATACGACATTTTATATAAGTATACGCCTGGAAAAACCAATGTTGTGGCTGATGCGTTATCACGACCTCCATGTGTACACTTGGTAGAACAGGAGTGCACTGTTTGCATGGTATCCATTGACATTCCAACCAGAAGCAGCACGGACATCCGAAACGAACAGTTGAGAGATCCGGAATTACGCAAAATTGTGGAATGCTTCGAACAACCAAATTCGGCACCAGTTGATTTCACACGCTGGACGAACAGAGGATACTTGATGTCAAACGGCATCTTATTCCGCTATGCACCAGACTCTGAAAGCGAAGAGGCTCAACAACTTGTTCCTACGCACGAACAAGAATCAATTTTAAAAGAATATCACGACGCTCCCACAGCTGGTCACTACGGGGAAGATCGAACGTATCATCGCATAGCCAGCTGATACTATTGGGTCGGCATGAGAAAACAAATAGCGGAATACGTGCGGCGTTGCATAGAATGCCAACGCTTCAAAGCCGATAATCAGAAACCAGCAGGCTTGTTACAAACACCAGCTCCGGCGCAACGTTTCGAAACACTGGCTATCGACTTATTCGGTCCACTCCCGGAAGCACCCTCCGGAGAGAGATGGATTCTGATCACGGAAGACGTCAAGTCCAAATGGGTGGAACTTTTCGCTATCCGAACCGCGGATGCAGAAACCTGTGCGAAAACTTTGATCAACGAAGTCTTTTGAGATATGGGAACCCAAGAAGGATTCGCAGCGATAACGGTACCCAGTTCGTGAGCGGAGTCATGCAGCATGTTACTCACTGTCTAAACATCCACCAGAGCCTCACACCAGCCTACCACCCACAGGCAAACCCGGTGGAACGGAAGAATAGAGATTTGAAAACGCAACTAGCCATACTGGTACAGCGAACTCACGACAACTGGCCAGATAAGTTGCCCGCTATAAGATTTGCCTTAAACACCGCGCATTGCCAAAGCACCGGTTACACCGCAGCATACTTGACGTTCGACCGAGAACTGCGTACCACCGACGATGTAACCAGGGATCAAAGAGCAATCATAGAACGAGACACGTTCATACCTACAATTACTCCTCACTTGTTAAGACTAACAGACACGCTACGACAAGCGAGAGAAACCAATGAGTTGGCCCAAGACAGAGCAAAACTCACCAAAGACCCAAGTCGCCGAGATGCACTAACATTTCAACCAGGAGACTTAGTCTGGGTCAAGACACATCCCCTTAGTAATGCAGCTAAGAAAACAACGGGAAAATTCCAGCCACGACAAGATGGACCGTACCGTATACTAACCCAAGTATCTCCAACTACGTATGAAGTGGCCTCAGCAGAAAAGCCAACAGAGCCTCTGGGGAGATACCATACCTCAGCACTGACACCGTATCAAGGAAGAGCAGAAGATGTTCCAAAAGCGGTCATGCCCCTAAGAAAAAGAGGAAGACCACCAAAACACAAAATCCTGAACCAATCGCCGGTCAAATTGTGTTTTATTAGGGGGTAAAACGTTGTATGTAGTGTGCAACCCCGACACGTCCCCAACAAACAATTTTTATTTATTCATTAACTTTAATTGAATTATCAATGACGCAATGTGCATGTAAAATCAAGTTAAAAAATGAATTTCCGCTACAATCTTATTTTTTTTTGTTTACAAAATTTTTCATCACAATCTTATTTTCAACTTTCTGCTACTTTGATCAATGACCTCTATGACCTGGATTTTGTATAAAGTTTTTTTGTTCGTTGACAACCTTGATGCTTACTTTCTATACTCTTCATCTTTACTCTCCATTAATGCTTCATTTATTAATTAAGTCGTAATGCCCTTTATTTATTAGTGATCGTTATTTATGTGGGCATTATTATCCTTGCATCATCGTTCACGACTCAAAACGTTTTCCCTTTTCACTTTGTTTTAGCACGTACACCTTATACTGGTTTATCCTCATACTAGACAATAAATAAGGTTATCCTAATACTGTACATGGTTACAAATTGATACATTTCAAACGACCTTGCGTCATTTACGTTGACCATATTCTGTTAGCTTCTAATAACCCAGAGCGGGTCAAAGAAATCAAAGATCGCTTATTCGCTTAATTGGTAGAAGAACAATTGCAAAAGCGGATACATCAGAGAAATTTGGAGGTTAGATTGTAAGGCGGTCAAATAATGATGGTGATCGGAACGAAGCTACAAAAATTAACCATTGTCACTTTTACTTTCTTAGTCGGCTGTATCCTAAAATAAAAATTTGAATTCTCTATTATTAATCTTGTCGATTTTATGTTTTAATTACTTAAAAATATAAAGGTTATCATGACTCATTTGTTGTTAAATAACAAGTTTATAATTAAGTATTTTTTTCAAAACATACTAGTTGAAAGTCCCTACAATTCAATATAACTTATTTAAAAAAAATTCACTACATGAGCTCCAGCCCCTGGTGATGGTGGCTGATTCCAATTATATAAGACTTACAGGAGCCAGGTCTATAAAGACCTAACATACACATTTTAGATTTTAGTATGTAGGATAAAATTGTACTTATTTAAAAACGCGCGAACAAACAATACATGCATAAATAATCTTGAACAATTTAAACATAAATTAATGAGCATTTAAGTTTAAGTATATTTAATAAAACATGTTTTTTACTATTATTGTTCACATCATTCACTCACAAAATACATAAACCAGAATATAATATTATTGCTTATAACAGTATAAACTAGTAGGTTTTTTCATATATCACCTTCAACTAGTAATAGTTTTTTTTATATTTAAATAAATTAGATAATGTAAATATTTTATGTTTAATTTATTGTATTTGACAAAAATTTCCTTAAATAAAGTAAAATTAAAATTATTTATATCATATGATATAAATTTGCACTTTTTAACGATATTGATTAAAACCGTTATACCGTATATATACTTTTGGGTACAAATTAGTTTCATAGCTTTTGTAAATTTTTTTAAATAAAATTTTTCCCCCCCTACAAAAAATGTTAATTCACGTCGATGTTCTTTCAGATTGACATTAAAACGATTTTCGGTTGAAACTGTAACACTGGACACATACTAGAGGGTACAAATTAGTTTCATAGCTTTTGTAAATTTTTTTAAATAAAATTTTTTCGACAAACTGTTAAATCACGTCGACGTTCGTTCAGTTTTGAATTTTTGGTAAAACCGTTATACTTGTGGGTACAAATTAGTTTCAAATTCAATAGATAACATTTCTTTTTGGATTTTTTTAAAATAAAATGTTTACAAAAAAATGTTAATTCACGTCGACGTTCTTTCAGATTGACATTAAAACAATTTTCGGTTGAAACTGTAACACTGGACACATACTAGAGGGTACAACTTAGTTTCATAGCTTTTGTAAATTTTTTTAAATAAAATTTTTTCGAAAAACTGTTAATTCACGTCGATGTTCTTTCAGATTGACATTAAAACGATTTTCGGTTGAAACTGTAACACTGGACACATACTAGAGGGTACAAATTAGTTTCATAGCTTTTGTAAATTTTTTTAAATAAAATTTTTTCGACAAACAGTTAAATCACGTCGACGTTCGTTCAGTTTAGAATTTTTGGTAAAACCGTTATACTTGTGGGTACAAATTAGTTTCAAATTCAATAGATAACATTTCTTTTTGGATTTTTTTAAAATAAAATGTTTACAAAAAAATGTTAATTCACGTCGACGTTCTTTCAGATTGACATTAAAACAATTTTCGGTTGAAACTGTAACACTGGACACATACTAGAGGGTACAACTTAGTTTCATAGCTTTTGTAAATTTTTTAAATAAAATTTTTCGAAAAACTGTTAATTCACGTCGATGTTCTTTCAGATTGACATTAAAACGATTTTCGGTTGAAACTGTAACACTGGACACATACTAGAGGGTACAAATTAGTTTCATAGCTTTTTGTAAATTTTTTTAAATAAAATTTTTTCGACAAACTGTTAAATCACGTCGACGTTCGTTCAATTTTGAATTTTTGGTAAAACCGTTATACTTGTGGGTACAAATTAGTTTCAAATTCAATAGATAACATTTCTTTTTGGATTTTTTTTAAATACAATTTTTACAAAAAAATGTTAATTCACGTCGATGTTCTTTCAGATTGACATTAAAACGATTTTCGGTTGAAACTGTAACACTGGACACATACTAGAGGGTACAAATTAGTTTCATAGCTTTTGTAAATTTTTTAAATAAAATTTTTCGAAAAACTGTTAAATCACGTCGACGTTCGTTCAGTTTAGAATTTTGGTAAAACCGTTATACTTGTGGGTACAAATTAGTTTCAAATTCAATAGATAACATTTCTTTTTGGATTTTTAAAATAAAATGTTTACAAAAAATGTTAATTCACGTCGACGTTCTTTCAGATTGACATTAAAACGATTTTCGGTTAAAACTGTAACACTGGACACATACTTGAGGGTACAAATTAGTTTCAAATAACATTCTCAACTTTGTTTCTTTAAATAAAATTTTAGATTTGCATTTGTTAAGCAATTTTCGTTAAAAAATGCCATACTGGACATCTATTTGTAGGTACAAATTAGTTCGATACATAATATTTTCAGCTTGAATATTTTTTGACGCGCAACTTTGTAATTAAAACGTAGTCAAATCAACCAAACTTCGACGCCGTATTTTAAAAATACAAAGTTTAATTCAAATTTACTTTAATAAATTCAACAAAAAAAAAACATGATAAAGTACTTAAGTGATTCGAAAATAGGTTATCAAATTTAGCATTTATATAAAAAAACTATCTACATTGACCACGCCATTGATAGCAATAGTGTTAAAGCAGTAAACAAGTTGTCAAAAAATAGCCGAAAAAATCTTTAACGTAGCAAAAAATTAGTCCGATAATGTATGGCGATCTCACTGAAACGTCGAATCAAACTTTAAGCGCAACTCTACAAAGGGCCAGAAATTTGGTAAGACCTCAAAAAAAAACGTGTTTTGTTGGGACAGATAGATGAAAATGTATTCAGTTTTTCAGACACGAGGCTACGAACGATGGTATCGAATTAGAAAACTGTGTCGATCAAAAAAACGCGGTGCTGGTCACCAACGCTTTTAAAAACTATGGTTCCGTAGTGGTTTTGAGAGGGCTGAACGTGAAGGTGCCCAAAGGGTCAATGTAAGTTAGTAATTTCTTACGCAGAAGTAACTTAAACTCCGCATCTTTCAGATACGCGTTGCTGGGCGCGAGCGGTTGTGGAAAAACAACCTTGTTGGGATGCATCACCGGGCGAAAATTTTTAAATTCCGGTCACGTTAGTGTGTTTAAACTAAAACCTGGTTCCGAAAGTCTAATAAAAAAAATCGGGTACATGCCACAAGTATTTATATTTTCCCGCGCTTTCGCTGCTCTTAACTTTCAGTTTACAGGAAACGGGTTTGCACGGAGAGTTTACTATACAAGAATCGTTGTTGTTCTACGGACGCGTGTTCGGAATGGACCAAAAATAATTAAAGAAAGAACTGAGTTCTTAGTCGAGTTGCTGATGTTGCCGGGACCAAACCATCTTGTAAGTGAGCTCAGCGGAGGTCAACAGAGGCGTGTGTCTTTGGCCATCGCTTTTTTGCGAAAGCCAGAACTCTTGATCTTGGATGAACCAACGGTGGGGGTTGATCCAGTTGTACGCGAAATAATATGGAAGCACTTTCTAGAGATCACTAAGACTCAAAATGTAACCATTATCATCACGACGCACTACATCGAAGAAACTTCCCAAGCAGACATAGTTAGTACTGAGCGTTCAACGACACTTACCATCCCATAATTACAGGTTGGATTTATGCGCGGCGGTTACTTAGTAGCCGAGGACAAACCCAAAACACTATTAAAACTACACAAAACAACTTCTCTCGAAGATTTGTTTCTAAAACTCAGCCTCGAACAAAACAAAAATAAAAACGAAAACGTCATGGCGAATACTTTGCGCAACAACTACTTCACCGACTACTTTACGATTCCGTCACTTAAATTTAATCACATTAACGCGCTGACGTGGAAAAACTGCTTGTGGATCCGCAAGAACTACAACTTGTTCATTGTCGTCATGCTGCTTCCAGTATTTCTAATAACACTCTTCTGCTTAAGCATTGGGCACAATCCGCTCAACTTAAAAGTTGCAGTGGTGAATGACGAAACAGTAAACAAATACTGCAACAAAACCCTCTCTTGCGACAGCAACGAAATCAGTTGCAATTTCTTAATGTATTTAGAACAAGGTGGTTTAGTTTTATTACCATATCAGACGGAATACGATGCCATAAAGTCCGTGCAACAAGGGAAAACGTACGCCTCTATCTTCATCAAGCAAAACCATTCTAAAGCTTTGCGTAATCGAGTTCATCATTGGTACCGAGTCAAAGCGAAAGAATTGGAACAATCATCCATCGAAGTCTTTAGGGATGTTTCTAGTGAGTAGGTACATACTAAGGACAGTATAAAAACCCACATTCAATTTCAGATAAGCAAATTTCACTGTTCATTCAAATGTATCTTTATCAAAGTTACGAAACTTTTTTCTACAAGTTCGTCGATGCTTGCGGCATCAGACCTAGAGAATTGAAGATCCCAATGCAGGTACGGTAGAGAATCGATCCGCCCCACTCCCGTTAATTTTTTTTATTGCAGTTGAACAGTTTGCACCACGAAAAAATTCCAAACTTCACGGATTTTGCCGTATCAGGAATTCTATTGGCGTAAGTTCTGGCAAAAAACACGACCCTAAATTCTCTTTAGAATTGCTTTTACAACAGGACTGATTTTGACAGCTAGCTTAATACATATAGAAAAGAACGAATCTGGTTTGGAAAGGACACTGGTGGTGGGAATCAACAAAACTGAACTCATACTAAGCCACGCCCTAGTTCAGTTTTTCGTAATAGTTGCTCAGATGCTTCTCACCATGGCGTGTACTTTACAGTCTTTGGAATGACCGCAAAAGGATCGTTAGTGCTGACAGCAATTTTGCTGGTTTTGACCGGATTCAGTGGAATTTGTTTCGGTACCAACTGTTTGTAAATCATTAAAGTTTACCGATAAAAAGTATTGGTTGCAGGTTTGCTCGTCTCTTGCTTTTGCGATTCTCTGATAGGCATTACTTTGATAGCGGTAGCCACATATTTTGCAGTAACGCTAACTGGTGGATTGTTTTGGCCGATCGAAGGTATGCATCCCTGGTTAAAACTATTCGCCGTATTTTTTCCCTTGTCAAAACCTACCGAAAGTTTGAGATGCATCTTGCACCGAGGGTGGAATTTTTTCACCAAGGCGTGTATGTTGGATTCTTATCAGTAAGCGCTTGGTCTATTGTATTTTTGTTGGTTAGCATTATCAGCATGAAATTCCAAAGAGATTGAAACTAACATTAATGTAGTGGCTGCTATTAAAAATAATAAATTTTTATTAAATATTCAAAAATTTGTATGTGTTAAAAGAATATATATTTTAAAAACCTATGTAGTGTATTCCAACTAAATTGAGTTACTCAAATCTCATTAGTGAAACTGTGGAAGGTCCAAACTTATTGCAAAATCAACTTCTTTTTCAACAAGATGAATCGCCTCTACATCAGGTCACTTTTTGAATAACTGGATGGGTAAAGGTGTATGAAACACAATCAGCATCGTTGGAGTAACTCAGGGAAAGATAGAGAGAAACTGCTGTCAGGTCACTCCCAAAGTATTTCAAAATGGTAAAGAGCTGTGGAAACTTAGTTGTTCTGATTATGGAAGTTGATGCAAGACCTTTGGAACATTTAACTTAATTTTTGAAAAATTAGATAATCTTAACCGCTACAAGACTTTCTACTTCGTCAGGATCTACAAAGCCCCAGCTTGCAGTGGGGGTGATACAAACGTCTCACTAAACCGGAAAGACGGGAGCGTCACGTGAGATGCAAAGCAAAAACGGCTTCTCCTTCGGCACAAGCATTTTCCTGGCTGTCAGGAGCGCTGTGCAGAAGAATATGAAAATCCTAAAAATAGATCATCATCGGCTGGGATAAAAGACTCACTAATCCTAAGACTTACAAGTCCATCAGCTTCTCGTCTTTTTTGCTGAAGACGTTTAGTAGATAACAGAGTAGTGGACAGATCCCTGCACCAGCTGATGAGCAAATTGAGTACTTTACTGAGGGAGAGAAAAACACTATTTGTGCCTTTCTAGACATAGCATAGGTCTTTGACAACGCTTTGCATGCGATTGATTCCCCTATTGCCAGATAGCTCTGATGTGGGGTCTCCTTGAAGACGATATCCTTTGTCTTTGGTCTAGCAAAAGAGATACCCTGTTAGGATATGCTAACGACATTGTTATATTTGAACAGGGCAAGTATGAGGACATCCTTTGTACAGGCAGGACTAGCAAAAAGATGATGCAGGTCCGTTAGCTTATTATATATAGTTTATTATTGCGGCTTACGGATTTGTAAACGACGGAAGTCCGTCTCAACGTGCCCAGGATGCCTTGCGAGCTAGCAGTGTACGTATGAGAAGTTCTGTGCTTGTTGTTGGCGACGGTTTTGTGGCGGTAATACTTCGCCTAAGTCAGAGTCTGCCAGCACGCCCCTTGCGAAATGCTATTGAATAGATTAGCTACCGTCGAGGGGTCAGTGATACAAAGCGGCTAGTTCTAAATGAAACGGTTTTGGAGGGAAAGCAGTTGCTACCGAATAGATCAGCCACAGTGCTTAGGGTTTGGGGTAAACAGGTGCTGGCTAGACGGATGGTTGTTTTAGGTGGTTCTCCGGAGATCAAGAGGGTTTTGTGCCACGTGTTACGGTTTATTCTTAAACACACTAAAATAAATATATAGCAGTGCTAGATGACCTGCCGGCAGCTTTTCTTAATCGAAAGTGGTCGTGGGTTAATTGAGAATCGTTTGAAATGAAAGCTTCTACACTGCTCGAAAAATTTATAAGGCGCCACCTAGGATTACGTATAAGAAATATCTAGAGCCACTAAGAACTCGTAGACACAGAAACAAACCGTACGCAAATAGAAATATGTATATTGTTATAGCGACTAGAGTTCAATTAACACACAGAGAAACACATAGACACGACAATAGATAATTTCAATTAGAATGAATAGCACATAATAATAATAATTCACGAAAGCGAGTTAAAACACGAATATAAATTCGAGGCACAAACGCCCCAAATAGGTTAGCGTATTTGACAGTCGCAGTACCGATAAATTCCTGCAAGTGATTTACGACCACGGTACTTATACATAAACGCGACAAAATTTATAAATGACATGCAAAAAAAATTAACTTAGCTCGTTTGACTAGGAAGTCTCCAAATCTAATATTTTATTATCCAACGAAAAAAAAGGAAAAGCCAAAATGAACTTCATTGATAAAAGTTGCTGGGCTGCTCACCAAAGACTAGATAAACAGTTTATCTTAAGTGAAGACGAAGGCTTTAAGGTAGGTGTGATATCAGATCTACTTTAATATTTTATAATTTTCGGATTATTATCCTTGCCAGCATAACCATAATTAAATATCTATTGACTAATTAAAACGGAATCAATGACCAGCAAAATAAGCCAAATGGGAAAACCCACAAAAGAAAGACCAAAAGCAATTGCAATTAATAGAACCCGTAAGAGCAAATATTTTATTAAAATCAAGGAAAGTAACAAAAAGATACTTACACAGGAACTGTAGGCAAAGACTTATTCCCTAATTAGAAGGAGATGATTTAACTTTAATTAATATTACAAAGCACATGTCTAGTTGTTTAATTTTTAGACAGCATTTTCCATGTACATCTTTTCGTGGTCGTTACTAAAAAGGAAATAAATTGTAACTTTTGCAAATGCATACAAATCATTGAAACTGGCAATTCCAAACAACTAAAATCCTCACAAGACTGTTCAATATAAGAATGCATATTCAAAAGCATTAGTGTAAACACTGCTGCTTATACTGTAGGAAAAAATTAGTCTATAAATCAATTATTTGCGAAATAATCCTATCACACACGCCCGTACCAAATTTAATCAACATTTGCAGTGGTCTCTGAGTTAGTAACTGCCACGCCCGTACCGAATTTAATCAGCATTTGCAGTGGGCTTTGAGTTAGTAACTGCTACGCCGGTACTAAATTTAATCAGCATTTGCAGTAATCTTTGAGTTAGTAACTGCTACGCCCGTACCGAATTTAATTAGCATTTGCAGTGGTTTTTAGTTAGCGGCGGATAGTTTAGTTTAAGCGGTTTGAGTCGGTTTAGGATCCGAAGAGGCTTATTGAACAAGTCAATAAATGTTCGGAATTGAAGTAGAAGTGCCTTTTGGCATTGCGCTTGCGCTTATATAGAGTGCTTTATCTCAAGCGGGATAGTGGGCAGCGGTTGCATGGGGGTAATTTTAAGTCTGTTTTTGACGATATAAATTTTATACCGTGAGATAATTCTTTCTCGGCGGCAAATTTGAGTTATAACATTGTCGGTTTCTTACAATGGAGTTACAAACCCAAAATACCGCGATAAATGTATTGCATAACAGTTCGCCCTACTATCGGCCGTCAGATGGCGCAAACTCTCGGAGATTACCACCTAGGATGAGACCCTCAGCAGTCTTTTGGAACTGACTCTTTTTATCTTGTCATTGACAAAGGGGCCAGGCTTATAACTATACAAAATCGCCTGTGGTACAATTGCAAACAAACACCAAGAATCACTCTGCAGCTGTTTCATCTCATTGGGACTCTTCAGGAGTATATTTCCATCAAATTTGATTTGAATACATATTCATTATTTGCATATGAAACGCTAACGCAATCGTCGGTTTCCCTTCTTTTTAACAATAAACGTTTCACGTTGACACCGGAGTGTGTGAGGGTCAATGACAAATTTAATCCAGATGTACCTGGGTGGTTTCAACATCCTCCAAAATGCAGAAATAGCATATTGTAGATCTTAAATTTAATTAACTAAAACTGAATTGCATCTTTTATTTATTTATGTAACTTGGGTTGCCTACATCATAGCAATAACAATCTGTGACTAGAACAAACTACATTTAAGAATTTGCCTTGCTACCAAATTAACTGAAAGATTTAGAAGTTATCCAGGTGTAATACATAATGAGAATATGAGATCCAGCCAGTTGCTAAAACATACGTCGTAATTAGAACTAACACAACCACGAAACGAAAGAAAGGAAAACAAGTACTTACGGTGAATGCGGCCGGATTTAAATTTAAACACCAATTCGACTTGGAATTATTAAAACGCACATTAATCATTTATGTGTAAAATTTTTAACTTTAAGAGGCACGCTAGAAAAGTAAAAGCTAGTAAACGTTAAATTTTATCGTAACACAATCTTCCACAATATGTGCAACGGCCTCTTGTTCGTTTCTACAGTCACAGTTTATATTAGAAATTGCACCTCATTTAAACAAAATAGATTTTCATTTTAAATAACCTGTTGTTTTTGATTAAAACACGGGAGTTCTATTGTTAGATCATCAATGAGATGTTTATTCAAAACATCAACTCCAGACCATAATTTTGTCTACTCTTCAACTTCAGAAAAAGCAGTAGTTAAGTAGTCTTGTAACTATATAGGATTTTGACATTTACATGTCAAGATAAGAACCTCCTGCACTGCGAGCAGATTAGATCTTTTGTACCTCCCCTCTAGTTGGACTTAGGAAAGATCTATGTCTTTGAGATATTCAATCAGATCCCTAGTCGGGAGTTAGTAGATCTTCTTCCAATATGAAGATGGGTTTTAGGTGTTTGTATATCTTTAGGCGCAGAGTCTGATACCTCATGATGATGTGGTCATGCGCTCTCCACCTCTTTACCATCTTTTTCAAGTGATACCTGCAATGGATGTGTCCTGTTAGTATAGCACAGAGTAGTTTCAACTCTCTTTTACTTAAGTTTAACACTTCCTTCTTTCTCTTTTAATTAGAGCTAAAAAACTTCATAAGAATGTTTGAGATCTGGCAAATTACTTCAGGTTATGTTGACTTGTTTGTTGATCTAATTAGTAATAACCCCCTGCTAATCTACTACATAGAAGATAGCTCTGTAAAAGGTTATCTTTGCTTGCTAATCTGCTTTTTCATTGCCTCCTATTCCCTTTGTTCAACTTTGTTCTTGTCCGCTATTTGATTTAGAATTTAGAATATGTGATCTCAAGCTGTTACTTTGTAGTTTTATTAATGCCGCTTGACTGTCCGACATGATGCATATACGTTTTTTGCATCAGATTTCAGTACGGAGGTGCTCTGCTATTATGTGGATGGCGTGAACTTCTGCTTGACAAATGGTGACGTCTATGCCGAGAAACTCGTGTCTTTTAAACATGGGTCCACCACTCCTGCCTTCACACTATTTCCCATTTTTGATCCGTTTGTGAACCTTTTTGAGGAAAATCCGAACACGCAGTTTGTGCATTCTGTCTTTCCTAGTGGGGAACCGAACTTTATATCTATGATCAAAAATCATTTTAGGGTTCGTCTGGTCGCTTATTGCAGTCATATCTAATAAAAGAGTGGTTCTAAGAATTCCTAGTTGATGTTTGTGGTTGCCATCTTAAAATTGGTATACCTCATGTAATCTGCCGACCTGGTTGTAGTTCCAGTTAATAGCCCTGGGGTTTAACCCCACGTTTTGCCAATCATTTGGCAGCATGATTATAAAGTTTTTACGGCCTTGTTGGTAATTTTTGTCAGGTGAATCTCCCACGTTAATTTTTAGTCCAGTGTCATCCTCTTTTTAGAAAGGGGAATAGTGACTCCATTTAACTGAATACTTAGAATATTTAAATTCCTTCGTTTAGTACAAGCTACAATTGTGTGTTATTTCGGGTTTATGTTCATGGCCTATTTTAGACACCAATTGCGTGTTAGGTTAATGGCATTTTGCAATCTCTTCCCAATAATGTAGTCATGTTTGCCCGTTACCGTTATGGTTGTCATCAGCATAACAAAGAACATCATACCCCTCTCTACTCAGGTTGTTTAGTAGTTCATCCACTGCCAGCGATTACAGTAGTAGAGATATGACTCCCCCTTGTTGGCAACCTCTTGTAGTGCCTATGATTAGCGCTAGTTTTTCTAGCTACTATGCATCCTGGAAAATGTTTTGTAATTAAAGCTCCTACAGTTTTCTAGAAGGTTAATGTTATGGTGCCATCTTCAAGTTTAAGTGCTCCTATATTTTCTTGACTACCTTTTGATAGAGCCTTATGCACTCTGCTTGTATCAGGTGCTTTATGAAAGTTCTCACAAAAAACCCGCCAATAGTTTCTCTTCTCTAATACTTTCCCAATTCTTAGTTCTCTTTGATTTGTTAAACTCCCTTCTGGTCTTGCTTCGCAATTTGTTTAACTCATTGTTCCAACAGGGTACTTTACTTTTAATCTTTTTGGTTTTGAGGGGACAGTTTACCATAAAGACTCTCTTTATGGCCTTCGTTGTGAGTCAACTGTTCTCTCCAAATCGTTTATTGACCTTATTTTTGTTGGTACTTCTTTTATGTCATCATGTAAGTTACTTCTGTCTTGCTAGAAATCCTATATATTTGGTTTGACATGCAACAGTCCCCATATTTAATTATTATAAAACTGTGATTGGAAATAGACACCTCCCCAGACACTTCCCAGTCACTTATTAGGTTTGCAACCGCCTGGACACTAAGGTTAAATCAAGAACCTCCTATTTCATAGAGTTTATAAAGATTGAGCAATTCTCCTTGTTAGCCACCACAATGTTAGTACTAAGCAAGTACTCATAAAATGACTCACCACTACCAATGGTGCCGGTGCTTCCCCAAGCGGTGTTGTATGCATTGGCATCTACCCCAAGGATAAGGTGTTTTTTGCTGGCTTTACAGTGGTTGATGAGTCATTTTATTATGTTTGGTAGAGCCTCCTGTTCCTCTCTAGAAAAGTATGCTAAGATGAGAATTACCTCTTTCTTTCCTCTAAAGACGCTCAGCATTGCCCGTATTGTTGTCGTGTTTGTATCTGTGAATTCTGAAAGAAACATGGCATTGATAGTTTTGTTGATCAGAATAGCCGCCCTCGGTGCCAGGGCAGATCTGTCATACATCTACTTACAGTTTTTGGTAGCTAGTCCACATACTTGTTCCTAGTTGATCTAGGCCTCCTGGACTAGACCTACTATTTTTGTGCCTTTGACAAACCTTTGGCAAAATTCGGTGAAAGCAGCCTTTGCGTGGTAAAGGTTCACCTGTACGCACTCCATCGTTAAGTTGTAGTTAAAGTAAGTGGTGTCCCATTCTCCTCCGCCACCTTCATGCTTGTTGTGCCTGAGGATCTGGTACTTCTTTCTTTATTGGTGGTTTTAGAGGTTTCCTAATTTTAATAAGCACCTCCTTAAAATCGTAGAACAGTTTGTTCCCTTAGGATTCCATTGTTTGACTTGATTGTTGGTTAAAAAGTACCCCTCGCCTCCTTCTTTATGACCCTCCACGTAAAGGTGTTGAATTCGTCGTTCTGCCCTTATATCCGATGTAAAATCCTCTCCGCCGACAGCTTGAGGACTTGGGAAAGTATCCTAGTAGGATACTGCGTTGAGGTATATCAGCCTCCTTAGTAGTCCACAGCTCAGAATCTTCTCAAGGGTGTAGATCTACTGTCACCGCCTTGAACCATTCAACTGTGGCATTGTATTACATTGTATCTGTACGCTACAATGTTCATAATGGCCGAGCAAGTCTGATCAATCTGGTCAGTGATGAGAACTTCAGATAGAAATCTCGTAGATGTTACCGCCATTTTTATACTGTCTTTCTGTTTCTTTGCCTCCCGTTTTTGGCCTTTTGCAACAGGAGTTTCCTCATTTTGTTTTGGATTTACGAACTTCGGACGTTCGTCCTGAACCTTGCTTTTGATACTTGACTCACCCGACTTAGGAACGTCAAATTCTTTCTTCTTCAGGGCGGCTAATCTCCTAGCCTCAGTTTTGGAGTTTCCTGTTTTTAACAGATACTTGTATCTTTGGAAAGCTACACCACATCCTTGTTTTATTTGGCCCACCATAAAACAGTTGGTCGCTTTGATCATGCTCTCAACCACACCGTCTGACTCTAAGGCGCTGCTATCGCCAGTCTCCAATGAAATTAAGATAGACCCAAGAAAATGCAGATGTTCCTTTAAGAGATAAAATCAATAAATCCTTGTGGAGAAACCGTACGAATTTAATAATACTATTTCTGCAGATACACATTTGAACATTTACCTTTCGTACCATATCCGCTTAAATGTTGCCCAAAGTATATGCTTGTTGGTGGTAAAATCAATTCCCCATCGTCTACGTTAATAATTGAGGTGCCCCTCACCGTTATGGTTATGTCATCACCATAACCTATACCCTTCTCTACTCAGGTCGTTAAGTAGTTCATCCACTGCCAGCGACCACAGTAGTAGAGATATGACTTCTCCTTGTTGCTAACATTTTGTATTGCCTACCACATAGAGTAAAGTGGAGTGGAGCATTGAAGTGTCCTTAATCATAGACGAAATACATTTTTCGCTTTGGTATGATTATTCAATTATTATTATTATTATTATTACATAGGAATAAAAGTTGAAGACTGAACCTGTGGCAGCCTATATACTAAAAATATAAATAAGTAAACACAATAAATTAACATCACCGCGCAAGCGTCGATCAGAAAAATATAGTAAGTTTACCGATTTTAGTCTCTCAGAATACTGTGGTCGTGTAACTCCAAAGCAGAGTCTAGTAGCCCGACGTTGAACATTCTCTAACATGTTTTGATCACGATTAAGGACCGGACACCACACTACACCCGCGTATTCAATAAGAGGATAAACATAGGTTTTAAATAAGGTAATTGAGGGTTGGTATGAAATTTTAGTAAACGATTTTTGAAGAAGATATAACACAGAGTTAGCACGTTTACAAGTTTTTATAATATGTTCTGACCAAATTAAATCTGACGTCACTGTAATACCTAAATCCACGTAGGACGATACCGGTCCTAGAAGTTGGCAGTGGAGAAAGTACTGAAACCGCGGATTATTTTTGCCGAGGTGCAAAACAACACATTTCCATACGTTTAAAGGAAGTAACCACTTGCTGATAGAGTCCAGATCTTCTTGTAAGGCGCAATGTTCTAGTAATGGATTACCATAAATTTTAGTATCATCAGCATAAAAGCTTTCTTGCAATGAATATGATGTGGTAAATCACTAGTGTATGCAATGAACAGTAGAGGGCCAAGTATGGATCCTTGAGGAACTCCACTTTTCCGACGAGAAAGAATGTCCAATTCTAACGCTAAATTTTCTGTCAATTGGTAGTTTTAACCCAAAGTAAAGATTACTACGAATGCCGGTTGACTCCAAATTTATACTATAAATCACGGAGTGGAACCCTTTTGAACGCCTTGGCAAAGTCAAGATATATTATATCAGTTGGCAGTTTATTATCAAGAGACCAGTCGTTAATAACAAGTAAGAAGATTTGTAGTTATGGATCTTCCTTCACAAATTGTTCAAGTGATATTACATGGTGTTTTGTAAGAAAATCATAATTCAACAATAATTTTTGATGAATTTCAGAGTTAGCTGAATTAGTCGGGTTGATTTTGTCACCTTTTTTAAAAACACCAGTTACGGATGCTACTTTCCACAGATCTGGTACCGTCGATGTTACGTGAGTCAAGTTACGTGAGATTGTTGAAATGGTAAACATATCATATAAACGTGTGTCCAACATTTTGCACAAACATTTGCATATGAAAAAGCTATTGGCAAGATGGGTGCCGCGTTTGCTCAGTGTCGAACAAAAACAAGTTCGACACAACACTTCACAGCGGTGTTTGGACATGATAAAGCGTAATCCCGTTAATTTTTGGCGTCGATTAATAACTGATGATGAAACGGTGGATCCACCACTACACACCTGAAACCAAAAATCAATCGAAACAATGGGTGGAAGCTGGTGGAAGTGCTCCAAAAAAAGCAAAGACAGTGAAATCGGCTGGCAAGATTATAGCCACTGTATTTTGGAATGCATACGGAATATTGCTCATCGATTATCTTAAAAAAGATCCACAATCACAGGAAAGTATTATCGTGCATTATTGGATCAATTGATTGATGCAATCAAGAAAAACGACCACATTTAAAGAAGAAAAAAGTGCTCTTTCTTCAAGACAACGCACCGGTTCACACAAGATACGATGCTAAAATTACTTGAAATACACTTTGAATTGGTTGATCATCCACCTTATAGTCCAGATTTAGCTCCCTGTGACTTTTTCCTGTTTCCAAATTTGGAGAAATGGCTCGCAGGAAAAAGATTCACCTCAAACAAAGAAGTGATTACCGAAACTTTGAGGGGTTCCCAAAATCGTATTATTCAGATTGTTACGGTTTATTTATAAACAAACAACAATAAATATGAAGCAGTGCTAGATAACCTACCCGCAGCTCTTCTTAGTCGGGAGTGGTCGTAGGTTAATTGAGAATTGTTCGAAATGAAGGCCTGTACAGTGCACGAAAAATTTATAAGGCGCCACCTAGGATTACGTATAAAATATCTAAAACCACTTAGGAACTCATAGATACAGAAATAAACCGTACGTGCATAAAAATATTTATATTGTTTTAGCGACTAGAATGCTATTAACACATCGAGAGACACATAAACACAACAACAAATAAATGAATAACAAAATATCGTTATCAAATAGTAATAATTCACGAGAGCGAGTTAAAAACACGAATATAAATTGAGGCACAAACGCCCCCAAATAGGTTAGCGTCTTTGACAGTCGAGAACACCGATAAATCCCGGTAAGTAAGTCACACGACAAAATATAGTTCAACATGTGTTTAACAGTAATTACGACAAGTACCGGACCGTGGCCGATTATTAAAATAAGTTCAAAACGCACAGAATTAATTGTACTTAAAGGATCCTTCAAGTTTACATAGTTATTTAATAAGCTTCCAAAAAGGTACGTTGTTAAACGCTCAACCACGATACATATACATAAAACGCGACAAAATTTACATGCATAGCTCGTGTCTTCAGTGTTCGACAGTTAATCAGTAGAGATAACAGCTCTCGTATCCAAATCTAGTAGTTGAGTATCCAACGAAGAAAAAGAAACCAAAATGGACACAAACGGTTGCTGACTACTCACAAAGGATTAGGCCTTGAACCGACGATGGTTTCAAGGGAAGTTGATTAACCATTTAATTATAGTTTATTAAGTTCTGAATTTCCAAGTATCCCCTTTGATCGGATATAATTTTGGAAAAAATCTAAGAAAAATTACAACAGTTAACTGTAACGAGTTGTGTGTGTTAAAATGCAAAGCGCTATCTAAGCGATTACTTTAATGCTTAAAACACACGTGTGTCGATAAATCCAAGTATTAACTTGTACAGAAGCACACACGCAACGAAAGAACACCCGATGCAGCATTTCGTTCTTATTATGAGCTCATCAGAGGTGTATACTTAAGTGCAGTATACAGCTGTACAAGACGTCTTGTGTGACTGTTGCCATTTTTCTTAGTTTATACTATTCACACGTGTCCATTGTCGTAAGACACACATTTTACTTATAATTTTTGAATTATAACCATCATTAAATATCCATTGACTAATTAAAACGGAGTACGTCAAACAAAAGACCAAAACGCCCAAACAAAAAGGTGCCTACAATTAATAGAACCCGTAAGATCCAATATTTTATTAAAACAAAGGAAAGTAAAAAAAAAGTAGTTACACCGGAATCGTAGATTTATTCCCTAATTTTATTCAATCGCTATTACAAAGCACATGTTCAATTGTTCAACGCATATACAGCACTTTCTATGTGCACCTTTTCAGAACGGAAATTGAAACGGAAAAGAACGTATAATTTTTGCGAGAACACTTTTGCAAATACACGAGTACAAATCTTGGAACCGACAACTTGTAACGTTCGAAGTGTAAACGCTCCTCCTGTGTACACACTTTCTTAACCCAATTTCGCGGGCATTACTTTGTATTTGTTTCCGGCGTTGATAACTTGAAACTGTCCACGATTGGTCCGCTGCATTTGAACGCCTCCGGAAAGCTTGTTCTGAATCAACCGTTCACGAGGGAGAAGATAAACCCTCATCTGAAAATTTCCTTGCTTGAAGGGATAATCAGGCCGATGGTAAGAGATTCTGAAACCCTTCAACGTTTTAAAACTTTATTTTGTAGGTAAAACATACGATACGGCATAAAGTGGCTTTTAAAATTTGCTAAAAGATTGTGCTCCACGTGAACTGTTCAATAAGCACGTCCTGTATTCTTCAAGCTAGGGGACGCTTTACATCAGGTATACGATTGCCCTCGGGGTTTATCTATCACTAACATCCCTATGTTTATTTAGAGAGGGTGGTTTATGTCTCCCTATTACAAATATATATTTTCTTCCGGTTGTTCATTCGTTAACTTGTACGGCTATTGCGGGTCTACTCATGGCTTTTAGAGGCGTTGTGCCGAAATAGTTACCCACGAATACTCCGTCAGATTCGCAGACCACGGTGGAGGCTCATTCCGAACCGTTAGTACCATTGAGAGCAAGAGTAATACTCCTTAATACCTACGTGGTGTATAAATCGTAAGAATTTAAACCTCAATCTTAATTAAGCCGAACGCATTTAGTTCCATTGACTTTCTCGGTACGAGCTCGTTCCTCGACAGGCCAAAGTGAATAATCGTTTAAACTTCGCGGTGATTGAATTAGTCGTTAAACTTCCCTTACACGTCTTCCTAAAATTCATGTAATCTGTAACGTTACTCAGTACCATAAATCGACACATTCTAGGTTAAGTTCACCATAGGCGTACCTTCAGTACGCGGAATATCAATTGCATATACGAGACAGTGGCGTAGCAGTGGTAATTATTTGGGTAATTCTCTTTACTTTAACTTGTAATTCTATGTAGCTCTAGTCATTTTCGTGTTACCTGAATGTTTATAGCTGTACGTTACCCGTTTTAGCTCGTGTGTATTCGTAATATATCTGTGTCTATTTAATGCTGTGAACTATCACAAATTCGTTTGTGTATTGGGGTGAATAAATATTGTGTGAAGGTTTCTCTGACTTTATGTCGAATTCTTTCGTGATTTGTTCCCCTTTTGTGTTTTTTTTTGTCGAGATGGATAGAATTATTGTTACCGTCACGACCCATTCTACAGGTGCCGAGGCCCAAAAGCAGTTGTGGGACAGAACAGTCTTAAAGAGGGGCCAGTATTACGTCACTGAAGTTATTAGAATAACTTGGAATGATCTCGGTGTCCTAGAACTCTAAAACCTGAACGATCAATATGATCTTCTGGAATATTATTTCACCAACTATAAAAGCGAAGTCATGTATTTTATTCAGTTCAGTTTACAGTTCACTCTGTACGTGTAATTTGATCTGGGCTATTTATTAATCTCGCGGTTGAGAATGCGATAAGCACGTGGAAATAAACATCCGTAAGTTTGATATGTAGGTAAATCACTGAACTGTAAAAAAAGTATTTTTCGAACGATAACATAAAAAATAAAAAAGATTGGAAAACGACCTTCATGTTTTTCGTTAAACTATAGTAACACTGTTTAAACCATGGACCAAACTGAATAATAAAGTCAACAGTTATCATCGTTTTATCGCCAAAAGAAGTGCAAGTCGGTATTTTGTGTAATTTTGATTCATAAATAATATAAAATACAATACATCAATTATACATTAAAGTTACATAACACAAATCTACTACGAGGGTAGTCTGAAAAGTTTCCGGCCTAACAAGAATTTTTATCTTAAAATTAATTTTTATTTTTCTACATAGTCTCTTTGCGACTCTATACACTTCTCCCAGCGATGCTCCCATCTCTTTAATTCGTCCAAATAGTACTCGGAGTTTTTCTCTGTAAAATAATTGTTCACGAAGGTGATTGCCTCCTCATTTGACAGAAATGTTTATCCTCCGAGCGCAGTTTTTAGTTGAGGAAACAGAAAAAAGTCGCTTGGGGCTAGACCTGGTGAATAAGGTAGATGGTCAAGCAGTTCAAACCGTAATTCATGGATTTTCGCAATGGGAACTGTTGAGGTGTGAGACCTCTTGGTGAAACAAGATTTTCTTTTTCTGCAAATGTAGCTGTTTATCTGTAATTTCTGCCTTCAGCTTGTCAAGTAATGAGGCGGAGTTGGATTTGGAGCAGACTTTGGCGGACACCGAGGCCGAGGTTGAAAAGAAGAAAACCCAATGGAGACTGGAAGAGCTCCAAAGGAAACAAGAACAAGAGGCCATTAAACTTAAGAACGAGTTAGATGACCAATTAGACACCAACAATCTTGTACGACTCAAGAAAGTTGCGGGCAAAAACTTAGCGTTTCATCTTGCCAAAATTGATGATGAATTTGATACGGACTTGAATGACAATGATTCACAAAAGTTGTCCGGTGATGAAAATGATGTCATTAAATCGGACAAGGTAGAAAGTTGGAGAATGAAGAGCCTGCCGGCCTTCACTTCCACCCCGTACTTGAAGAGGGAGAAAATCCCAGAACGTGAGAAAAGTCCAATCAAAGTGAATAGACAAAATGACAGTCCAACGGACAAAGTGGTGAGTGACCTTGCCAAGGTGTTTATGTCAGCTTTGCAGACAACTTAGCAGTCAGGAAGTACTCCAGCTACTTCTGACAATGACATGGGAAGATTCGTGGCTCGACAGTCAACGGCTCGAGAATTACCCAAATTCTCCGGGAACCCCAAAGACTGGCCCACCTGCAAAAGTCAATTTGACATGAGTACCACACTGTGTAGATTTAGCGACACCGAGAATCTATTCAGACTTCAGAGGAGTTTATCCGGAATAGCCAAGGACGTAGTTCAGTCAATGCTTCTGGTCCCTGGAAATATAAATGAAGTGATGAAAGTCTTGGAAGAGAGTTTCGGCAAATCCGACTATATTGTTGACTCCTTCCTCTCCAAGGTGAAGACTGTCCTTCCAGTGAAGGAAGAAAAATTGGAAGAACTCATCGATTTTTTAAACTTGGTGGAAAATTTGACTAATACTTTGATTGCTCACAAGACGAAAGGCCACATGGCGAATCCGGTTCTCATAAAAAAATTGGGAAACAAACTTTTTCCGTCACTGCAGTTGGACTGGGGTAAAGTACGGGTTCAACTCCCTAATCAAGGTAATCTCTTAGAGAAATTTTCGTTTTGGCTCAATTACATTGCGAAGGCCATGGGAACTGTAGTCTCAAGAACCTTCTCTCTGACAAGAAGGAAGAAAAGAAAGAACTCGGACAAAAAGACAAAGAAAGGCAAGAAGTCCAAGGAGTCACCATGGCATTTGACAACGACAACAGATGGATCAAGTAATGACTCTTGTTCATTCTGTAAGAAAAATAAACATGCGATTAATTCTTGCCATGGATTTAAGAAGCTTGACACTGATAAAAGATGGAAGTTTGTTGTTCAAAACAAGTTTTGTTTTTGTTGTCTCCATACCTCACATAAAGTCAACAAGTGTCAAGATGAGAAAAATTGTGGAACAAGAAGAAAGTGAAACCCGCTCCAGCACCTGAACAAGTCGAGGCGAAACCCAAACCTGCCAACGAGGTTGAAGATGCAGCAGCCCATTAGAGTCATCAAGTTGTCTCTAACAAAGTTTTGTCAAAAGTGGTTCCAGTGTCATTGAAGGGACCTAAAGAAGAGTTGAAAACTTAGCCTTGTTGGACAAAGGATCGGAAGTTACACTCATTGACGCTAGTGTGGCATCTAGACTTGGACTTGTTGTAGTCAGGAAACCACTTTCACTACAGTGGTCTGATGGAACTGTGAGGACTAACGTAAATTCATTGGCAGTAAAGTTGAAGATTTCTGATGCTCAACACAAAAAGTTTTTCAACATTGAAGAAGTGAGGACAGTCGAGTCCTTGGACGTGGCTCGACAAACTACAAACCTTATAGACCTGACAACAAGATTGCCTCATCTAAAAAAGGTCAATCTTCAGCCCCTCAAGAATGCAAAGCCAACAGTGCTTCTCGGGAGTAATAATGCATACCTGATTGCGTTTGACAAAGTGATTTGGGGTCCTCTCAAAGCTCCAAAGCTTGGAAGAACTCCACTTGGTTGAATTTTGACTGGAAAAACTGCAGCCAGCAGCAAGCTTTTACATGAGAATACCATGTTCTATGTAAATAAAACTACTCATGCATCAGATGATGAACTTCACCACATAGTGAAAGAATTCTTCAAAATGGAATACTTGGGATTGAAATTAGTGTCTGACAAACTTTTATCAGCCGAGGACTTGAGAGTAACAATGCTAATGGACAAATACTCTCAAAGACGTGGTGAGGCATGGGAGACCGAGAAGAGTGATCATATCCGAATGCCCGTAAGTAAAGATAATGCATTGAAGAGATTCTCTTATTTGGAAAAGAGAATGGACAAAGATCCAGAGTTTTGCAAGCAGTACAACGAAAGAATGCAATACAATCTAGACTAGGGGTATTGTCGACTCATTACTCCAGAAGAAGAACAAAAGGAAAGACGTGGTATTTACTACACTTTGGAGTCTTTCACCCACAGAAGCCGGGAAAGATCCGACTGGTGTTTAATGCCGCAGCGAAGTCACATGGTGTCAGCTTGAACGACCAGTTAATGACAGGACTAGACCTCTTGGCGTCTCTTCCGGAAACTTTGATCAAATTCCGACAGAATGAGACTGGCTTCAGTGGTGACATAAAAGACATGTTTCATCGTGTGAAGATTCGCGATGAAGATTTACCTCCCCAGCAAATCCTCTGGAGAGGAGAAAGACGACAAGAAGAACCAGACACGTACGTCATGACAGTAAGCATTTGTGGTGCAAATTGTTCTCCCTATACCTCTCAGGAAATTAAGAACAGAAATACTGCCGAGTTCAAGGAAGAATTCCCAGCAGCTTTTAAAGCAATAACTGAGAAAACGTACATGGACGATTATTTGGATTCAGTTCATACTCCTGAAGAATGTCTTCAAATGATCAAGGATGTAATCCATGTACATTCAAGAGGAAGTTTTGAAATCCGGAATTGGAGTTGCAGCTCTCGTGAAGTTCTACAACAAATACCGGAATCCTTGTGATCAACTCAAGGAAAGAATTTGGACTTTGACTCTGATATGGAATCCCAACAATGATGTACTTTCATTCAACCTTCGTATGCCCAAGGTTGACATGTCAATATTTGAAGATGACAACAAATTGACAAAAAAACAAGTCCTCAAGGTTGTTATGTCCTTGTTCGATCCTATGGGATATCTGAGTCACTATACGGTGCAAGGAAAAATTCTCCTTCAAGAGATTTGGAGGTCCGGACTAGAGTGGGATGCACCACTAAATGAACAATTAATTGATAAATGGAAACAGTGGGCTACTCAACTTCCATCAGTTACTGACATGAAGATCCCTAGATGTTACGCAGAAAATATGAAAAATCTGAAGAATGTTCAACTGCACATTTTCACTGACGCCAGTATCCAAGTATTCTGTTCAGTAGCGTACATCAGGGTCAAAAGTGAAGAACGTGGAACAACAGTTGCCATTATCATGGTTAAGACACGAGTTGCACCGATTAAACAGATGAGAGTGCTTTGTTTGGAACTCCAAGCTGCGTTGATGGAAAGTCGACTTGCTCAATTCATCAAAGAGCACTTGGAGATAAAGATTGACAAGACGGTGTACTAGACTGATTCGACAACTGTTCTTCGTTGGATCAGGTCAGAACACAGAAGATACAAGATGTTCGTCACTCACAGAATTGGAGAAATCCTGGAGACGACTGAAGTTCCAGAGTGGCGTTGCGTTGGGTTCCTACGAAACTTAATGTCGCTGATGAAGGAACAAGAAATGACACCATTAACTTTAGTCCCTATACTCGTTGTGTCAATGGACCGGGCTTCCTTTATCTGCCTAAAGAGCACTGGCCAGAGGAGACAAATGTGAAGAAGGAAGATTTTACAGATGATGAAAAACTGAAGGCAGTTAATGTTGCTGGACTCCACGAACTGATTATTGAATGTTCAAGATTTTTATCGTGGACACGGCTGACAAGAGTGACAGCTTAAATTTTTAGATTCAGCAACAACTGTCGCAAAAAGACCCGAAAGAAGAAAACTACAGTTCCAATTGATTTGACTGTGGCTGAGATAAAGTATGCCGAGAAGTACTGGTTTAGAAAGATTCAATCAGATTCCTTCTCGATGAAATCTTGCCAATACCAAACTTAAGTCGACTCAAGTGCCTTTCACCGATTTTGGACGAAGAGCAGACATTTCGGATGAAAGGAAAAATTAAAGCTTCATCATTGGTTGGTCAAGAAGTGAAGCGTCCAATTTTATTAGATTCGAAGCATTACGTGACAAGACTGCTGACATCTCACTTCCATGTCCTGGCTGGCCATCATGGTCTGGAAAGTGTATTCAACAGCATGAGACAGAGATTTTGGATCCTCAACATAAGGTCTGCGATTAGAAGTGCATTTGCACATTGTCAGCTTTGTAAGAACCGACGTGCAAAGCCGATTATTCCGAAAATAGGAATTCTTCCGGAACCAAGATTCGAAGGAATGACTCTTACATTTACCAATTGTGGAGTGGACTACTTTGGCCCTATGATGGTCACAATTGGAAGAAGACACGAGAAAAAGTATGAAGTTCTTTTTACGTGCATGACCACCCGAGCCATTTACCTGAAGATTGCACATTCTCTCACCACTGACTCTGCGATCATGGCAATTAGATGAATGGTCGGAAGAAGAGGAAATCCTCGAAAAATGTACTCCGACAATGGTACTAATCTGAGGAGATCTGATGTTGAATTGAAGAAGGCCTTGAAAGATTTTGACCAAAAGAAGATTCTGACGGAACTGACTCCACGAGGAATAAACTGGATGTTAGAAAAGATTAGTCCAGTCAGTCAAAATGACCTTAAAGATGACGTTGAATAAACAGTCACCCAAAGAAGAAACCTTACATACGCTGATCGTAGAGGGCAAAAATATCGTGAACAGTCGTCCACTTACCCACGTATCAGTTGACCCAGAAGATTCAGAAAGCTTAACCCCGAATCATTTCCTTTGTGGACATCCTGGACCCAATGAACCGATAGGAGAATTTGATGATACTGATTTTTATCTTAGAAAACAGTGGAGAATTTCTCAACGACTTGCGGATCTGTTTAGGAAAAGATGGGTCAAGGAGTACCTTCCAACCCTTACCAGAAGGTACAAATGGCATAAGAGGGTTAAGCCAATCGAAGTCGGAGACATCGCTATTGTGGTTGACCCTGAGGAACCTAGAAATACCAGAAGAAAATGTATTTTTACTTCAGTTTTTCCAGGAAAGAACAGACAAGTAAGGGCAGTAGAGGTCAAGATAGGAAACCAACTCCTAAGAAGACCGGTTAGCCGACTCTGCATGCTCGACGTTTCACCGAAAAAGGTAGATGTCCTGCCACCAGGAGCATCTACAGGGGGAGAATATGTCGTGGAGCGACTTTAACGAAGTTAATCGGTGATGGATTCTTGGAAACGGTGACCCCAAGCAGTGTCAATGTTGTTGTTGATTTTTTTTTTGACTTTTTTTTTGAACGTATGCGAGTGTATTTTGTGAAAATAAATAAGTATTTCGTTTTATACTTAACACTTGATATGAATAATTATAACGTGGCCCTTTGAGTATTGAAGACGGACAAAATATTTTTGATTCTAGATATTTTATACAAACGACTGTCAAATGAAAACTGCGCGTGCAAAATGGCAGATACTTTGATGTATTGCTGCCAAAAGATGCACAACTACATTCCCTGACTTTTATTGACGAGTGCTGTCATCTTCACTTTGAGGTCGGAAACTTTTCAGACCGCCCTCGCATAAACTTCAGTAAGTTTTTAATTCCCAGATAAAAGAACAGTCATATGGTAGATAAAATTTCCTTCAGGTAAAAATCTAAAATGAGTGGATGGCGCTAGTGTCACGTGCGGAATTAAAATGAAAATGTGTGCATTTAACGAGTCCTCTAACAGGTTTGCATATCTTTAGTAGGGTAGTAGAGAATAACGACATTATCGTTAACTTGTTAGAAGAAGCTCATCAATTATTAGAGTGGAAGTGACTAAAGTTTACACCGGAATTTGTAAAGACAAGACTCCAAAGTTAAGAGTCAAATCACGGTTGATCAAGAGTAAAATTGGTTGCCTGTCGCCAGTGGCATAACTTTCAGTATTTCATGATTAATTCATAAAAAGTCTGATCACATGTTTTACCGAAACGTTAGGAGGAAATTCCAAACACGGCTTCTATATGTAGTACTACAGCAAAGAGACTATGAATGGGATATTAATTAAAATATAAGACGGAATAAGGGTGAGTAAGTTTGATATGTAAATAACTGAAATGTAAAAAAAGTATGAAAGACTTTGACCAAAATTAAAAATGCACCACCAACCTTGGTTTTGACAAAGCATTATAAAAAAAAGGCTAAAACGATTTGCAAAATGACCTTGGATGAATAATTTGTAAACAACAGACCAAACTAAATAATAAAGCAAAGTCTACAGTTATCAACGTTTTATCGACGGAAGTAAGATCAAGTCGATTATTATATTAAAGTCCTGTCCATACATTTTTAGTAGTTTTAGTCTAACTCTATATTCCCAGCAAAAGATCATTCACGAAAATATGTTCGGTGATTTTACGGAAACGCCAAGTCAAACATTACCCACCGCTAAAAATCGGGTAAGATCCAAAATTTTTTTGTCATTAAATCATGGCAGACGTATTAGTTTTTTAGACCAAAACCAGATGCATAATCGAATTGCAAAGTTGCTCAAATCAAGAAATCGCTGTGGTGGTCACCAACGCTTCTAAAAATTATGGCTCCGTACCAGTTTTGCAAAACCTTAAACATGAAAGTACCGAAGGGCGCAATGTACGTACGCAGCTTACTTGATCCAAAAATTAACTCCGACTTTTTTCAGATACGCATTGCTTGGTGCTAGCGGTTGCGGGAAAACAACCTTGTTGGGTTGTCTAGTTGGCCAAAAACGCTTGGATTCTGGTCATGCTAGACGTGTTAGGAGAAAAACCCGGTTCCAAAATTCTCACAACCAAAATTGGGTACATGCCGCAAGTAATTACTTTTGTGCGATATAAGGCCACCCCAAGTGAACTGGTTTTCAGAAAACTGGTTTGCACTCCGGATTTACCATAAAAGAAATTTTGATGTTCTTCGGGCGCGTGTTAGGAATTAAAACTTGCGTAATTAAAGAAAGAATTGAGTTTTTAGTCGATTTGCTGATGTTGCCTGGATCAGATCACAATGTTAGTGAGCTCAGTGATGGTCAACAGAGACGTGTGTCGTTGGCGATTGCTTTTCTACACGAACCAGAACTTTTGGTATTGGACGAGCCAACGGTGGGAATTGATCCAGTTGTGCGCGAAATAATATGGAAGCATTTTCTAGACATCACCAAGACAAAAATGTAACCGTCATCATCACGACGCATTACATCGAAGAAACCTCCCAAGCAGACATAGTAAGCACCAATCCTTCAATGACCACTTCATCAGCGTTTTTAATTATAGGTTGGATTTATGCGAGGTGGGTACTTAGTAGCCGAAGACAATCCTAAAACACTTTTGACGCGGCACAACGCAATTTCGCTCGAGAATGTGTTTCTAAAACTCAGTATCGAGCAGAACACAATCAAACAGGAGACTATTGTCGCTAATGACTGGCGTAACTTTAACCTGACCAATTGTTTACGGTTCCAACACTTAAATTTGACCACATTAACGCGTTGACATGGAAGACACTGGTTGTGGTTGCGCAAGAATTTCAGTCAAGTGATCGTCGGGGCATTCTTCCAGTATTTTTAATATCACTTTTTTGCGTTGGCTATCGGAGGCGATCCCATCAACTTACAGGTTGCAGTAGTGAATAATGAAATTGTAGGCAGAATCTTGTAATGACACCATATCTTGCGAGAGCAACGAAATCAGTTGCAGTTTTTTAAACATTTAGAACAGAGGGGTTTAGTTTTGTTATCGTATCAGACAGAAGACGATGCCATAAAGTCCGTTCAACAAGGAGAAACGTACGCTTCAATTGTCATCAAACAAAACTACTCCAAAGCTTTGCGTACTCGAGTTCGTGACTGGTACGCAGTCAAAAGCGAATGGATTTGGAACAGTCAACCATTGACGTATTCAGAGACGTTTCTAGTATGTATATACTCCCTAAAAAGAGGTCGTACACATAACTAATTAAACTCTCTTATTTCAGGTAAGCAAATTTCTTTGTTCATTCAAATGTATCTTGCTAGAAAGCTACGAAACTTTTTGTTCAAGTACGTAGAGGAGTGCGGCTCTCAGGCGTAAAGAAATGAGAACTCCTTGGCAGGTTTGTCAAAATTCGAATAGGTTTATTTGTCAATTCAAACTTTGTATGATTACAGTTAAACAGCTTATACCATGGAACAAATCCAAACTTTACAGACTTTGGCACTCCAGCAGTTCTGTTGTCGTAAGTCATAGCAAAAGAATATCGCACTAAACCATTTTTAGAATTGTTTTCTACATTAGCACTACTATATGACTGCTTCAACTATGCTATTAGAAAAGAACGATGCTAGTTTGGAAAGAACATTGGTCATAGGCATTAACAAAAACGAACTTATGCTAAGTCACGCTATAGTTCAGTTTGTTATAGTAGCAGTTCAGACTCTTTTCATCATGATTTGCACATTCGCAATCTTTGAGACTGACGACTCAAGGGTTCCTTGGTGCCCGTCGTCATTATGTTGTTCCTGACAGGGTTCGCCGGAATCTGCTCTGGTACTGTTTACAATAACCTTTAGACTATTTTAACTTTGTGCGCTTTAGGTCTACTAATATCTTAGCGTGTGCAATACCGAAATCGGTGTTACTAGCAATAGCCGATCGGAATTTACTTCACAATTTTATTTACAAGTGGATTAATCTGGCCAACTGAAGCCCTACATCCATGGTTGAAACCGTTTGCTCCATTTTTTCCACTAACGAAGCCTACCGAAAGTTTACGATTTATCATGCACCGAGGGTGGGGCTTTTTTATGAAGATGTTTACCTTGGATTTTTAGGCTTTGACTTTTTGGTCAGTTGTAGTAGTTAACATTTTTATGGTGAAACTTTAAATACATTTTTTAACTTTCTTTTCGGTACAAGTTTGACCAAGGTGACCATGTAAAGAAAGAAGTCTAATGGCACACGCCAACTTCCTGAAAAATATTGTGGGGTTGACATCGCAACCCCATTCTAACCAATTCTACATCCGCGTATTACGTATGTAGTAAACGCGGAAACAATAACAAACAATTGCAAGTAAGCAAATGCAAACTCAGCTTTCTTAACGGCCTTGCTTATTAAGCACACTAACCTACTTCGCATGTATAAAACGAAGTAGGTACAACAACAAAATTCAGTTCGGCAAAGCAGTACGGTTCAACAGTTCATCTCATCAGTTCAGTTCCAACAGAATAATGAGGGCAGCTGGCGGCGTTTAGAGTAATACACCCTTAAACGCCACAGTGGTGACCCCCGACGTGATTAAATCAGAGAAGGACAAACATTCAACAAGGAGCAACACGGCAACAACATCAGGTATAATTGCAAAAATATTTTATACCTACGCTACGACATGAACGGGAAAACAACCTCTGTTACGCCACAAATCTGACTTAACAAATTTGCAATGAACGAGGGTGCCAGCCAGCTAAACGAAAGGGGTGAATTAGTATTGTCTGTCACTTACCTTTGATTGAACAATAAAAGGTCTTTAACATGTTTCACAGTCGGTATTGGTTAGGCGCCACCCAATTCTTTTAATTAACTGAGTCAAATGTCCACTAAAGAAAAGGGAGAAATGTAAACACCTGATGCAATGAAATAGAAATATTATAGTAACCGTTCTCTATTAGATCTTAATAAAATATTACACGGATATCTCCCGGAGTCCTAAATCTAAACGCATTACGACGCTTATTCGAAATAAAAAAAAACAAATAAACATGCAACGCTTCGCATCCCCGGTACCAGGGTTAGACGAGAGGTTAGCACGAATTAGCGCACACGGGCCAGCAAATCGCGAAAGTTTATGAAGTATCGGAGAGTACTTACATTGACAAGCTTATTTCTTCTAAACCGTAACCAGCGTAATTATTCTTCCATTACGGGAGTAATCCACAGGAACCATATAATTGTTAATCCAAAGATTTCAAAACCAATGCAAATACTAATGCATTTTTAAGATTTTCGCTTGCTCAGAGATAGTCTATAATCCGTATTGCGGTTATTTCGATTGTTTTCACCAAATCGAACGGAATTCTCTTAATAGCGGCGAAATAAAAGTTCCATTTATTTTTTGTTCACTATACTTTTATTTTAAATTCACGCACATGATTTACGTTTTGACGCGATTGTTAAAATTTAACAACATTAATCCGCTATGTCGTTGCGTAACTAATTAACAACCAAACATCTTATTGGTTCGGAGTCTACTTAAGAACTAAAACTAAATAACTAACATCGGGTAAGAAAGCGTCGCCCCTCTCATTGGTTTTTCCACACCACCAACGTTACAAAAAATTACTGCGTTACAATTTTCTTAGAATTATCAAACCAAACCGCTTACCTAGAATTCTAGACCCTGGCGCAAAGCTGTGTGTTATTTCTTTTTTAAACAAACATATCGTTCATTTAACTGATAACTCCGGCCACACCAACCGTAATTCGTAGAACAAAAACAAAGACTCCTTTGATCCAGCACACTAAACGCAAACTGCCAAGTAGAATTCAAAGAAATAGACTGGTGAGAACTATAAAATCGGCATTTTTGTCACGGAACCAACAGGCCCAAGCCTTCGACGTACATTCGCGCTAGAGCCGCATGCTCGCCCACACACGTCATGAAGCTCTGACGTTCATTCGCCTGTCGCATACAGGACGCGCAGAGCAACGAGCTCGCGCACACAAGCTGTCGAATACAGTACACACAACGCACAAATTTGCCTCTGGAGCAGCAACAGCAACAAAATCAAATGCAGCATCCACAACAGCGCCAACAAGTGCGCACTAAATGCAGCATCCGCAACAGCGCCAACGAGAGCGCAACGGACCTAAGCATCCGCAACGACGCCAACAAGAGCGCACCCACAACGCAACAAGAAGACAACCGCAAAATAATTTTTTTTGCCTATCTTCGCATAACAATCATCGACACTCTTTATCGTGGATCAATCCACTAAGGAGGAACCCCTGTGGGGTTGTCATCGCAACCCCATTCTAACCAATTCTACATCTGCGTATTACGTATGTAGTAAACGCGGAAACAATAACAAACAATTGCAAGTAAGTAAATGCAAACTTAGCTTTCTTAACGGCCTTGCTTATTAAGCGCACTAACCTACTTCGCATGTATAAAACGAAGTAGGTACAACAACACAATTCAGTTCGACAAAGAAGTACGGTTCAATAGTTCGTCTCATCAGTTCAGTTCGGTTCACGAATTTGTCAGTTCAACACACAGTCCAGTTCGCCATCAATACGATGTAATTTATTCCGGGCCACCGTCTTCCGCAAGACACACGACACCGGAATATCAGGTGACAACGCATGGCACGCGATTACTACGTGCTGACAACAACGTTTCCATTCATTATTAGAATTAGTATATAGCTCGACTACGCTATGTACAATAATAAACGCTGCTAAATCATACTCGAACGCAACCCTTTCTCCGATTCCAAACCGGTGTTTAGAGTAATACACCCTAAACGCCACAATATCATATCCAAAGGTGTTTTATAAATGTATTTTATTTATTCATTCGTATGGTACATTGTAAATATTGTATTGTGATGTAAGTGTTATGTATGGTGCCCCAGAATATCAGTATAAACCGGTATAGTGTGGTGACGAAACTGTGTGCAATTGTGGATTAGTTCGTTTTGTTTGGTTTTAAACGACCATGAAGAGGTATACTCGCAGACTGAACTTGTTAACTTTATTGTTTCAGTTTCAACACAGTGTTAACATAAAGCAACAGATAGATGGCACTCCCTGTAGTAGTGATGAAAGGTAGGTATTTTCTCCTATAAATGTTCAGTAATTGATTTGTTTTTTATTGAGGAGGGACACCAAAAACCACTATGTCGTTTTTGCAGGCAACGTTTTGTGCAACAGAATGTGTACTTCTTCAGTCTTTTGAAACAGAAAATGGTCCGCTACTTAAATAAGTTTTTCTGTTTTAAAGGCCTGAAGATGTGCAAATTCTGCTGCACGAAACGTTGCCTGCAAAAACAACATAGTGGTTTTTGGTGCCTCTCCTCAATGAAGAACAAATAAATTACTAATTGACTAGTTTTGTAACCATACAGGACTTCGATATTTAAGTGTCAAGGAAAGATTAAATTTTTTGTGCCTCCCTCTAGTTGGACGAGAGTTTTAATAGATCTTCTTCCGATATGAAGATGAGTTTTAGGTGTTTGTATCTCTTTAGGCCCAGAGTCTGATTCCTTATGATGATGTGGTCAATGCGCTCCATCTCTTCACCATCTTTTCTCAAGTGGTACCTGCAACGGATGTGTCCTGTTAGTATACCACAGAGTAGTTTTAACTCTCTTTTGCGTAAGTTTAACGCTTCCTTCCTTCTCTTGCCGTTAGGGCTAAAAAACTTCTTAAGAATTTTTGAGATCTTGCAAATTACTCCAGGTTCTGTTGACTTGTTTGTTGACCCAATTGGCAATAACCCCCTCTGGTAATCTTTCTGATTGAAGCCGTACATAGAAAACGGCCTTGTAAAAGGTTTTGCTGCCCTTATCTTTGATTGCTAATCTACTTCTTCATTATCTCCTATAACCTCATACCCTGGCACCCAGACAAGTTCAACTTTGTTTTTGTCCGCCAGTTGATTTAGGGCCTGATGACACTTTTAATGTCGCTTGACTGTCCGACATGATGCATATATGTTGTTTGCATCAGTTTTTAGTGAGGAGATGTTCTGCCATCATGTGGATAGCGTGTACTTCTGCTTGACAAATGATGGCGTTTGCACGGTTTTTTAAACCTCGGTCCCACCACTTCTGTTCCCACACCATTTTCCATTTTGGATCCGCCTGTGAACCATTTTTGGGAAAATCCGGACACGCAGTTTGTTCCTGTCCAGTCTTCCCTACTAAAAATCAAACATTGTATCTATGATCAAAGATCATTTCAGGGTTCACCTGGTCGCTTATTACAGCAATATCCAATAAAGGAGTGGTTCTAAGAATTCCTAGATGACGTTTTGGGTTACCTTCTTAAAATTAGTATACTACATGTAATTTGAGGGCCTGCTTTATGGCATCTTCTTTAATTGCTACCGGTAGAGAATCCAGACTGAGAAAAATCTCCATCGCGGCGGTAGGTGTACATTTCGTGGCACCTATGGCGAGCACACATGCAAATCGTTGCACCTTGCCAACTTTAGTTGCGCGGTACTTTGATCTACTTTTCTTCTCTAAACTGCAGACCAATAGAGAACTCCAGACTTGACGACCTGCTTGTAAATCCAGTTAGTAGGGGAAGTCCGGGTAAGTCAAACATCGGCTGCCATTTTGTGCTCGCCAATTGCAGCGGTCTGACTGTCCTTGCTTGTCCTTTAACAAAGCGTCAGTATGCAAATGACTGCCAAGAGAATACGACACGTACGAAATACAAAAGTGATACTTTTTTCAAAATTTATAGCCGGTAAGTAGATTCAATTTTCTATGTAAGTTTCACACTTTCATACGTGGATTATAGTGAACATAATGACTTGTTAATTTATAATGTTAGGTTAAGTAAATACAAGCCAAACAAAGCGGCACACGTGTTACTTTTGTATAGGTGCATAGCCGGGCAAAACGAACTAAGCAAAATGAACATGGTTTTGAATATTGGTTTCCCAAATGTCTCCAAATTTTATATGTTCGCTGTGTCATGTAGGTACTGTCTTTATTTCAGAAATGGTGTACAAATATCAGAGAACCACGACAAGAGCTTCATGGACAGAAACTGTAATACAACAGGTAATTCAAGAATGCAAAGCATCAGGATCTTCTATCAGAAGCGTTTCTATAAAGTATAATCTACCACGTGTTACACTTTACAGACATGTGAAGAAAAGTCTTGGTAGATTCAAATGTATTTTCACAGAGGAGCAAGAGTCTGAATTATGTGTTTACCTGAAAGAAATGGATGGCTTGTTTTATGGATCAACTAGAAATGCTTTTCAATCACTGTTATACTAGTATGAAAAAAAAACAAAACACCATATCCATCTTCCTGGGCAAATACAGTTCAGCTGGTGACAAATGGTTAATGGCGTTTCAAACTCGAAATCCCGAGATTATTCTGAGAACACCGGAACCCACATCTATTGCACTTGGGATTTAACAGAATCCAAGTTTCAAGATTTTATAAAATATTAGAGACAGATTGGCACAGTGGCGGCTTGTCCATATGGTCATTTGGTCAATGACCTCCCAAAAATTTTGACAATATATAAAAAATATTCATTATTACGTGTTTTATTAAAATAGGTAATTAAGTCGCAAGTACAATAACTTAAAATTTATCAGCCGTCGTTCGTAATTCATCCTCTTCAACCTTGGGCTGACGGTGCGAATTGTCCTCATTGAATTAGATCTACCCGGAAAACTCGAAAACCGTGCAGCGCCCGAATAAACGCGAACGTCGAAACAATAATCAACTTTGGGTCATGAGCCGGATCCGCAGTTTACGTTGACTTTGTATAGGGTGTACAACTACGCTCGATTTTTGATTCGATTTTCGCGTGTTTTAAATCAATTTAAGAATTTATATTGATATGTTTTACTGTTGTTGTGTTGTTTTGTAAAAATACTATTTTTGATAAAAACTGACTAAAAAGTGCTAACAAACTTAATTTTACAAAATTAGTTGAGTTCAAGGCAAATGGTCGTCCTTTGCCAGAACTAAGTTTACGACAAACTAGCAAAGACAAAAATAAAGATGTTCATCGAAACTTTCGCAAGGTAATGTACGATTTAGCTAACTGGATATGTGGTTGTGAAGTATCAAATGTATTTTACTGTTTTGTTTGTTTATTATTTTCTAAAGACTCGTCAGACTCGCTATAGTCCAAATCCGGTGTCAGAGATTTAAAACATTTAAAAGAGGAAATAAAAAAACATGCTTCGTCTGCAGAACACATGAAATGCTCGGTAAATTTTGCAACCGTAGGAAATGTTGATATTTGTACACAGCTAGACAATGCTTATAGAAAATCCCTTAGAGATTTTAATGAGAATGTTTCAAAAAATCGCTATATTTTGAACAAAATTGTGATTGTATAAAATTTTGCGGTGCATTTGAGTTATTTATATTTTTTTAAGTATGCCTATTTTTTAAATTAATTTTTGACCTCCCAGTATGATTGACCACGAGCCGCCACTGTGGCAGAAACATCACATTAGTCCTGAGTCTTTGTACAACATGGATGAAACAGAAGTAATGACAACAACCAATAAGCCACAAAAAATTTTCTCAATCAGTGGAAAAAAACAAGTAGGAGTTATATCCAGCACCGAAAGAGGAAAACTGACAACTGTTATTTGTTGCTGCAATGACACAAGCTCTTTTGTGCCACAATAATGATTTTTACCAGAAAAAGAATGCAAGAACGTCTGCTCCATAGAGCTCCACCAGGCACACAAAGCTACTTGCACTCCAATTGGGTGGACCAATGGTGATTCATTTTTGTTGTGGCTTAAATTTTTGTGAATCATGTGCGTCTTTCTGAAAACAAACATGTTCTGCTTCTATTAGACAATCACGAATCTCACTAATACTATCTAGCTCTAGCTTATGCTGTAGAACACTTTGTCACTTTCGTATCGTTTCCTCCTCACACTACCCATAAACTGCAACATCTAACTGCAACTGTTAGATGTTGCAGTTTATAGACCACTAAAATATTTTGAACAGAAAATCAATTCAATTCAATTCAATTCAATTCAATATTTATTTTTTCTTAAAAATTTCTATAACGAAAGATTCAGTTTTCCTTTACAAAAAATAAACAAAAAACAACATAATATTTTATTAAATTATAATTCAACTAATTCCTGTTTCCTTCTTCAACCTTCCATCCTCTCTTCTCTAAACTTTCAGTATTTTTCTTTTCCTCTCCTCCATCCCTGTCCTCCTCTCCAACACTTCCCTCATTCATTGTTTTCCTTCCCTTTCTGTCCTAGTAGTAACTTCCATTCCTTTTCCTCATGTCTTGTTTCCCTGCATCCCTCTTTTATGTATTATATTTTCCCATTCATCCCCACACAACCTGCATAATCTCTCCTCATCACTCATTAAATATTTATTTTCTTTTCTTCATTACCCATTCTGAACCTTGCAATCATTCTTATTTCATTCATTCCTTTTCCTTCTGTTATGTACCTTGGTGTCTTGTCTGTCATTATTTTTATGTATTTCTCGTTATATTTTCCTTCCTTTATTTTGCCCTTCTTTCCTGTTTCTGAGTATCTTTATCTCTTGCAATTATTTCCTCTTCCATCTTTCTCCTCCCCTGTCTTAATCTCTTTATCTCTTCTCTCGCGTATCCCACTCTTTCATAGTATTTTCTTCTTTCTTCTTCCCCATATTTTACCTTCTGTGCCTCGATCTCTTTCCAAACTTCAAAAAGTATTTCATTTTCCTTCCTACTTCCCATTTTTCTTCATACCTCACTGCAATTCTTCCTGCTTGTATCCTTATTTTTTCTATTTATAGCTCTTCTTCCACTATATACCCCGGTGTCTCTTTCTTTAGTCCTAACGTCCACTTCAGTATTTCTCCTGTATTTTCTCCAGCTCTTGCCATTCCCTCCAACCCCAAATCTCCGCTCCATACAGTACCACACTTCTTACCAACTTTTCAAACATCCATCTCTTTTCTCTATATTTTTACCAAATATCCTTTCCCTAACCCCCATACTTGTCCTACTATTATATTTCCTTTCATTTTCATCTCTTTTATATAGTCTCCATCTTTGTTATCATATCTGATGTTGTAACCTAAGTATCTATACTTGTCTACTCTCTCTACCTCCTCCTCCCCCACCACCATTTCACCTCCTTTCGTCTTCCTTTTCTTTTTTAAATTCCATAATTTTTGTTTTCCCGACATTTGCTGCTAGTTTTTATTTTCTAGGTATTTCTTCATAAATTTAACTTCTCCTCTCATCTCTTCTTCATTTCTCGCTATTGCCAGAATGTCATCCGCGTATACTAAAACCCATATATTTTTCCTTCCTACTACTATTCCTCTTACTTGATTTTTTTCCATTTCCTCCTCAAGATCACTAATGTATATCGAGAATAAGATTGGGCTTAGCGGACATCCCTGTTTTAGTCCTTTTTCGTCTAAATTCTCTACCTAGCTTCCTCCCTACCCTCGTTCTACACCTTGTTTCTTCGTATATTTCCTCTAATGCATTTTTATATCTCTGTTTATTCCTACCTCCTCCATCCTTTTCCATAATCCCCTCTTTCCACATTATCAAATGCCGCTTTAATGTCTAGGAATATTGCGTACATCTTTCCTCCTTTCTTTGCTAACTCTTTATTAATTATGTGCTTTAATATGTATATATTGTCTATCGTTCCTCTTCCTTTCCTATATCCTGCTTGCCAATTGAACGGAAAATCAACACATTTCAAAAACAGCATCCAGAGCGAATCATAAATCAGTATGATGTAGCAAAATTACTTTGTGAAGCATATTTGAAAGGGGCTAGTCCACATAATAGGGTGAAAGGATTTTAGTGTGCAGGCATATGGCAATTTAAAGCGAATTTGTTTGGTGAAGAAGATTTTGCTCCATCTACAACTATCATCAGTGAAGATAGTAATGCATCACTGCCTCATACACAAATTTTATCAAGTGATAAAACTAATTTACCATTTTCTTCGAAGACTCTTTCTGAACCAACCACCAATAAGCCTTCCCATGTTAGACAACTACAAAAGTTCTGGTTGACTGACGACAAGTCGACATCTAGAAAACAAATGTTAGATCGTCAATTTGAAACACCTAAAAAATCAAATTGATTGGTCGTCATCTGATGAAGAGCCGTTAATCCCGGCAGCTAAAAATCACTTGCTGGCTCCTCAATATGGACACCTACAAAATTAACTGTAACATGCAGTAATGATGTGTCAATTTCGGTTTTTTTAGCAAGACAACTCAACAAAAAATGATTACCCACAAACATCCACCTATTTCACGCCAAATGCAATTAGACCACTTCCTGCCCCTTGACCAAAAAAAAAAGGCACCAGAAAACGCAAGTTAGGTAAAGCAAAAGTGTTAATCAGTACACCCATAACAGCTGAACAACTTTAAAAATTCGATGACGCCAAGAAAAAAGAATCCACAGTAGTAGAGATATGATTCCCCCTTGTTGGCAACCTCTTGTAGTGCCTACCACATCATGGTTAGCGCTACCAATGCTGGTGGATACCTGTTTACTCATCAGCATGTTATTTATCCATTAAATGATAAACTCGTGAATCCCTTTTTTCGGAGAGGCTGGGCCATAGAGTCATAGGTGGCTTTGTCAAAAGCGTCTTCTATGTCCATAAAGACTGATAGGGCTATTTCCTTTGGCTCATGTGCTTTTTCTACGGTTTTTACAATCTCATATAAAACTGATATCATTGATTTGCCTTTCTGATAGGAAAATTGATGTTTATGAAGAGATTTAAGTGTTAGTACCTTCGTCCTAATATATTAGTCCACTAGTTTCTCCACTGTCTTAAGCATAAACGGCGGTATGATTTTGGATCATTTAAGGGCCCATTTGTGTAGAAATACGACCTTTATTTACTTCCATAGTTGAGGAACATGGCTATATTACAAACTAGATCTAAATATTTTAATCAGTGTTGCTCTTAGAATGTCCTGTAGTTGTTGAATGAGTGCCCGGGACACTCCATCTGGACCAGGAACTTTGAAAGATTTAGAGGCCCCTATGGCCTACTGAATTCTTTCAGGTGATGCAATTTTATTTACAAGGGGACAGTCCAACTTAAGATCTGCTCTGCTCTTTATGGATCCATTGTACACCCTCGTTTCTTTAACTGCTATGCACATTGGAAAATGTTTTGTGATCAGAGCCTTCACAGTTTCCTGGAAAGTTAATGTTATGCTGCCATCTTCAAGTATATTTTCTTGGCTACCTTTTGATAGAGACGTTTTTTTTAAGAAATAAAATCAATGAAACCTCTTTAACCAGTTTCTCAACCACACATTCTGATACTGAGGCGCTGCTTTCGCCAGCTTCCAATAGAATTAAGGTATATCCAGGGAAATGCAGACGTTCTCTTAAGGGATGAAATGAATAAAGCCTGATGGGGAAACCGTACGAATTTAATAATACATATTTCTGCAGATATACATTTAATCACTTACCTTTCGTTTCATACCTGCTTATATTTTGCCCAAAGTATATGCTTGGTGGTGGTAAAATTAATTCCCGATCGTCTACGTTAATAATTGAAGTGCCCCTCACCGTTATGGTTATGTCATCAGCATAACCAAGAACATTATACCCTCTTCTACTCAGGTGATTCAGTAGTTCATCTACTGCCAGCGACCACAGTAGTAGAAATATGACTCCTCCTTGTTGGCAACTTCTTGTAGTGCCTACCACATAGAGTGAACTGGAGTGGAGCATTGAAGTGTTCTTAATCATAGAACAAATAAATTTTTCGCTGCCGAAAAATTGAAGTAGTCTAGTGCTCGTCATCCCTGCTTATAATTTTTCCAACATAATACTTGGTAGTATCTTTAGTCTCAAAATAAATTAGAGCACATGTTTTAATCATTCCATCAAATTTTGCATTGATTCTTTATCTCTTTAATCCCTTATCAGAGTGATAAAATGCTTTTGGGTCTAAATCAAAAAAGTCATCAAGTCTTAATTTACTTTCTGACTCTGACTTGTGAGACTTAGTGGCAGGTTTTCAGTTTCTTTTAACATCATCAGTTCTTCGGCTGTCAATTTTGTTACTACTTATGCTTCCGGGCATACTATTTTCTAAGATCTTACAGCCTTAGGTCGTGCTTGTTCACTATTACCAACAACAAAATTTCAAATGTTGACTTAGCAATTAGAAATTCTTGGTCTTCCATCTCTTCTTCATTAGTTAGGTGTTCATTTTCTGTTTGTTTGTAGGTTTTTCTGCTTTTAAGCTATTTATATGTCTTCTGACACTACGTCTTAATAAAAAGGATATCCTATATTTTCTTGACTACCTTTTGATAGAGCCTTATGCACTCTGCTTGTATCAGGTGCTTTATGAAAGTTCTCACAAAAAACCTGCCAAGAGCTTCTCTTTAATTTGCTTAGTTTTACATTGAATTCTGTAATACTTTCCCAATTCTTAGTTCTCTTTGATTTGTTAAACTCCCTTCTGGCCTTGGTTCGCAATTTGCTTAACTCATTGTTCCAACAGGGTACTTTACTTTTAATCTTTTTGGTTTTGAGGGGACAGTTTACCATAAAGACTCTCTTTATGGTCTTCGTTGTAAGTCAACTGTTCTCTCCAAATCGTTTATTGACCTTTTTTTTGTTGGTACTTCTTTTATGTCATCATGTAAGTTACTTCTGTCTTGCTAGAAATCCTGTATATTTGGTTTGACATGCAACAGTCCCCATATTTAATTATTATAAAACAGTGATTGGAAATAGACACCTCCCCAAACACTTCCCAGTCACTTATTATGTTTGGAACCGCCTGGACACTAAGGTTAAATCAAGAACCTCCTATCTCATAGAGTTTATAAAGATTGATCAATTCTCCTTGTTAGCCACCACAATGTTAGTACTAAGCAAGTACTCATAAAGTGACTCACCTCTACCAATGGTGCCGGTGCTTCCCCAAGCGGTGTTGTATGCATTGGCATCTACCCCAAGGATTAGGTGTTTTTTGCTGGGTTTACAGTGGTTGATGAGTCGTTTTATTATGTTTGGTAGAGCCTCCTGTTCCTCTCCAGAAAAGTATGCTAAGATGAGAATTACCTCTTTCTTTCTTCTAAAGACGCTCAGCATTGCCCGTATTGTTGTCGTGTTCGCATCTGTGAATTCTGAAAAAAACATGGCATTGATAGTTTTGTTGATCAGAATAGCCGCCCTCGGTGCCAGGGCAGATCTGTCATACATCTACTTACAGTTTTTGGTAGCTAGTCCACATACTTGTTCCTAGTTGATCTAGGCCTCCTGGACTAGACCTACTATTTTTGTGCCTTTGACAAACGTTTGGCGAAATTCGGTGAAAGCAGCCTTTGCGTGGTAAAGGTTCACCTGTACGCACTCCATCGTTAAGTTGTAGTTAAGGTAGGTGGTGTCCCACTCTCCTCCGCCAGCTCCATGCTTGTTGTGCCTGAGGATCTGGTACTTCTTCCTTTATTGGTGGTTTTGAGGTTTCCTAATTTTTAATAAGCACCTCCTTAAAATCGTAGAACAGTTTGTTCCCTAAGGATTCCATTGTTTGACCTGATTGTTGGTCCAGAAGTACCCCTCGCTTTCTTCTTTATCACCCTCCACGTAAAGGTGTTGAATTCGTCGTTCTGCCCTTATATCCGATGTAAAATCCTCTCCACCGACAGCTTGGAGGACTTGGGAAAGTATCCTAGTAGGATACTGCGTTGAGGTATATCAGCCTCCTTAGTAGTCCACAGCTCAGAATCTTCTCAAGGGTGTAGATCTACTGTCACCGCCTTGAACCATTCAACTGTGGCATTGTCATTGCATAACAACATGAGGTAAGCCCGCCTTGTAGACAGAGTTGAGAAACTTAGGTTTGATGATTTCATTATATGTCTACGCTACAATATTTATAATGGCCGAGCAAGTCTGATCAATCTGGTCAGTGATGAGAAGTTCAGAGAGAAATCTCGTAGATATTACCGCCATTTTTATATTGTCTTTCTGTTTCTTTGCCTCCCGTTTTTTGGCCTTTGCAACAGAAGTTTCCTCATTTTGTTTTGGATTTTTACGAACTTCGGACGTTTGTCCTGGAACCTTTGCTTTTGATACTTGACTGACCCGACTTAGGAACGACAAATTCTTTCTTCTCCAGGACGGCTAATCTCCTAGCCTCAGTCTTAGAGTTTCCTGTTTTTAACAGGTACTTGTATCTTTGGAAAGCTACACCACACATCCTTGTTTTTGTTTGGCCCACCATAAAACAGTCGGTCGCTTTGATCATGCTCTCAACCACACCGTCTGACTCTAAGGCGCTGCTATCGCCAGTCTCCAATGGAATTAAGATAGACCCAGGGAAATGCAGACGTTCCTTTAAGAGATAAAATCAATAAAGCCTTGTGGGGAAACCGTACGAATTTAATAATACTATTTCTGCAGATACACATTTGAACATTTACCTTTCGTACCATATCCGCTTAAATGTTGCCTAAAGTATATGCTTGTTGGTGGTAAAATCAATTCCCCATCGTCTACGTTAATAATTGCGGTGCCCCTCACCGTTATGGTTATGTCATCACCATAACCTATTCCCTTCTCTACTCAGGTCGTTAAGTAGTTCATCCACTGCCAGCGACCACAGTAGTATAGATATGACTTCCCCTTGTTGCTAACATTTTGTAGTGCCTACCACATAGAGTAAAGTAGAGTGGAGCATTAAAGTGTCCTTAATCATAGACGAAATACATTTTTCGCTTTTGCCTTTCCGAAAAAATAAAGTATTCTAGTGCCCGTCATCCATGCCTATAATTTTTCCATCATCAGTTTTTCGGCTGCCAATTTTGTTACTAGTTTTGCTTCCGGACATACTCTTTTCCGGGATCTTACAACCTTAGGTCGTGCTTGTTCACTATTGCCAACAACAAATTTTCAAATGTTGAGTTAGCAATTGGAAATTCTTGGTCTTCCATCTCTTCTTCATTAGTTAGGTGTTCATTTTCTGCTTCTGTTTGTTTTTAGGTTTCTCTGCTTTTAATCTATTTATTTGCCTTCTGACACTACGTCTTAATTAAAAAGACATATCCTCGCTCTCCAAAACTCGTTGTGCCAACAAGTTAGAAAAACATATTCTCAGGGATTTTAATACAATTTAAGACTCATCGTCTCTCCTAGACTTGAACGACTTGAACACTGATAAATTAAGTGGATGTAATAAATGTTTGCTGTGTGGCGGCAATTTTAATTAGTTTTGTGTTGGGTAAACTGAAAAGAAGATGTTAAGGAGTAGTGCCGCAAGTGTGTTCTGCATCAGGTAATGGCTTGGAACGCATCTATGAGATTGTATGTTATGGTTCAAAATTTTCAAGTTGCGCGTTGCAACACGAATTAAATTTACCGCGCTTTGAACCGAACTTTTTGATTGATGAATCGTAATTTGGGGTTTCCTACTCAAAGCGGCAGGCCGACATCTTGAAAAACGTTCTTTGTTCCTGGGCGGATAGCCGTGCTGTACAACGCTAAAAATTAAACATAAAACTGCTATGAGGCTTCGATAATTTCACAATAATTAAGTGTGGAAATAGATACCGACTATTTACGCCGTAAGTGGGTTTCTTTGCTATTATTTTGGTGGATTTAGCGGTTTTATTAGTTGCTAATTACGACATATGATTTAGCACGTGTCTGGACCTCAACTTCTTCCTTCTATTGTATGTCTGGATAATTCGTGGGAACACTGGAACGAGCAATTACTCTTTCCTTCTGATCTTCAAGTAGCTGTGTCGTTAGCAAAGACCGTCGTTATCAGCTTTACGTACAACCATAACCAGATAAGTTGTCGTTTTAAGGAACCAATTCATATTTTGCATGCGTTCGAAACCGAAGTACACGCGACATTAAGCGGTCATACCTTTAGTATTTACCTTTAGTATTTTAAGACAAGTTGTGATTCGGGGTAACCTCCATACTCTCACGCTAGTGTTGTCGGCACGAACTCCTTCAGAGTTTTGAGGGGTACGCTAATCAAAAGGCCTTTTGGATTGGCGAAAGCTATATCCTATATTTGAAACGTGTATTAGTAGTTTTAAACCGAGTGTATGTCAAGTTTCTTATTCACCAATCTTTAATTGGTACCCTATCCATAAAGTTTTTAATAAACGAGGAAACTTAACTGAACTAATTCAGATTTGATCACGTACTACGAGTAATTAGTTATTGCTAACGCACGCAAATTCTATGCGACAGCCTTTGTCGTTCTTACTAAATAATCCTAATATTTTAAATTGTATGTGTTATATTTAAGTGTCTTTGTGTCTCTCTCTCTCTCTTAAATTTGCATTTGTTGTAGCGTGTTAGATTTCAAGTAAAACCAGTTGAATTCTTTTTGATCGGTTTTATTTCTCTCCGTTACCCAGCAGGTGGCGCCACGTCATTCAACAGTTACTTTTTTTAGCTCTCCTAAGGACCTTTTCCATCTCACCGACTGTAGCCGGACACTGCTGTACTAACGTCTATAAATTCGGGATCCTCCAAGTATTTAGTACGCTACTTAATGCCCAACATTTTTGTGTTCCTTCTTTTCTAAGTTGCATCGCTAGAGCCGTCACCTTAAATTTACTCTATTTCTTTATTTGTGAACTGCAACCGTTACAAGTACAATGTCGGAAATCCGTTTAAATAGATAGCAAGTCCATTTCCTGAAAGTGAACTTGGAAACAAATACATTTTGGTGGCAGTGAATTATTTCACCAAATGGACAAAATCATATACCATACCAAACCAAGAGACAGCAACAGTGGCAGATGTGCTAGTCAAGGAGTTTTTTTACCGTTTTGAGTTTTTGATATTTAGACCAAGGGCAAGATTTTATTCCAAAACTTTCTGCCAACTGTTAAGGATCAAGAACGTCATAATAACGCTACTCACTCCCATTCAGATGGCATGGTAAAATTAATGAATCAGACGATAAGTATATACTCGGATCATAGACGAACATCAGAAGGATCAATATTTACATTTATTTCTAAATGCGTATTCAGTGGCGGCTCGTGGTTAATCATACTGGAAGGTCAAAATTAATTTAAAAAATATAAATAACTCCAAATGCAACGCAAAATTTTATACAATCTACAATTTTGTTCAAAATATAGGATTTTTCGAAACATTCTCATTAAAATCTCAAGGGATTTTCTATAAGCATTGTCTAGCTGTGTACGAATATCAACATTTCCTACGGTTGCAAAATTTACCGAGCATTTCATGTGTTCTGCAGACGAAGCATGTTTTTTTATTTTCTCTTTTAAATGTTTTAAATCGCTTACACCGGATTTGCACCATAGCGAGTCTGACGGGTCTTTAGAAAATAATAAACAAACAAAACAGTAAAATACGTTTGATACTTTACAACCACATATCCAGTTAGCTAAATCGTACATTACCTTGCGAAAGTTTCGATGAACATCTTTATTTTTGTCTTTGCTAGTTTGTCGTAAACTTAGTTCTGGCAAAGGACGATCATTTGCCTTGAACTCAACTAATTTTATAAAATTAAGTTTGTTAGCACTTTTTAGTTGTTTAATTTTTCTGCACTACCGACATTTTCTATTATAGCGCATGCACACGCGAATCAAAAATAGTATTTTTACAAAACAACACAACAACAGTAAAACATATCAATATAAATTTTTAAATTGATTTAAAACACGCGAAAATCGAATCAAAAATCGAGCGTAGTTGTACACCCTATGCAAAGTCAACGTAAACTGCGGGACCCGGCTCATGACCCAAAGTTGTTTATTGTTTTGGACGTTTGCGTTTATTTGGGCGCTGCACGTTTTCGAGTTTTTCCGGGTAGATCTAATTCAATGAGGACAATTCTGCATCGCCAGCCCAAGGTTGAAGAGGATGAATTACGAACGACGGCCGATAAATTTTAAGTTATTGTACTTTGCGACTTAATTACCTATTTTAATAAAACACGTAATAATGAATATTTTTTTATACATTGTCAAAATTTTGGGAGGTCATTGACCAAATGACCATATGGACAAGCCGCCACTGGATTTTTATCAGTTTACGAGAGTACAGGCCAAACATCTGTTTGCGTAATGCTTGGTTATGAAATCTTCAATTTTGATGTACACCTGAAGAGAAAGTTGCGGGGTAAATTTCGAAAAAATTTGGAGGACATGATACTGTCCAAAGGAACATCCAAATTGCAAACTATCGTATGAAGCCTAGGAACGTGGATGCTAACCAGACGACTTGGTATGATTATGCAATTCCCAAAGAAGGCGTGGGATGTGTCCAAAACTGCAACGACAAGGTTTGTACAAAATTATGACAAAACTTAATGACGTCATCTCTTTTTTTTTTTTTTAGTGTTGGGGAGGAGAAAGCCTTTATGGGCGCCCCGCATTCTATGGCGGGGGTGTGAATTCCTTACCTCTGGTACCCACTAAAACCCCTTCTCGTTTGCTTCTTCTTATTTGGTGGCATAGGGTCCCGCTTACGCATATCTACGCTGTGCCAGCCATGCCATTAACCTACACTACTTTTTCTTGTCTACCTTCTTTTCTCGTGTTTTAATAACATTAGTTACGAAGTTTTCTATCATCTTCCACTTCTCGCTACTCGCACATTAGTTTTGTCATGTTGTTGGGTTTTACTATTACCCAAATTCTATCGCATAGTTATTTTCTTTCTTTATTCCATCGCACGCATTTAAATACGGCGTGTTCTCATCTTTCCTGCCACTTCTCTATTATTTCCTCTTTTGTTAGTTTACACTTCCTGCCCTTCGTTAATATTTGCAGCGGTGGTATACCTGCTATTACCATCACGTCCTCGGTATACGCACAGCATACTCTGATGGCTAGTATTCTTTGTGCTTTGTTCAAAAGCATGTCGGCTACCCCCCATTTAGTGGCTTCTTCCCATATTTTGGCCGCGTATAGGATAATGGAGTTAACAGCGTGGGCAATCACTTTTTTTTTGATGCTCTAGCTCCCCCTTGGTTTGGTAGAATTCTTCTTAGTATACTCGCTTTTCTAATTACCCGCCCAGTTACTTCCCTTATGTGTTACAGGAAACTCAAGTTTTTGTCTATTATTACCCCTAGAATCTTAATGCTTTTTTAGGTTGTAATTTCTTGCCCCAATATTTCTATCTTCACTTCCTTTAATCTCCTTCTTCCGGTCATGAGACCCACTTTGGTTTTGTCCGGCACTATTTTTAGTTCCCTGTCCTTCATCTATGAGGCAATCCTGTCCGTGGCCTTTCTAACTTTGTAGATGAAGTCTTCAATTTTTTTATCCATTGCCACTATTGTAAAGTCGTCTGCGAAGCCTACCAGTGAGACCCCTTCAGGCATCGTTAGGGTGAGGATATCGTTGTACATTACATTACACAGGATTTGGCCTAGTACCGAACCCTGTGGAACTCCCTGCTAGTTACCTCTTCTCTGTCGCTGTATATTAGTTTTCTATCTACTAGATAGCTTCTCACAATCCTGCGGAGATATTCTAGAACCTACATCTTTTCTAGGGCTAGCATGATAGCAGGTCTTGAGACCGTGTTGAACGCGTGCCAAGTGCCACTATCATACATATCCGCCTTGCCTCCATGTGCTCGTATTGACTTCTTTTACCTTTCTCACCACGACGCCGATTGCTTCTATCGACGATTTCCCTTTTCTAAACCCGTGTTGGTTATGTGCCAGTTTACTTTCTATTGTTTGTTTTAGCCTTTCGGCTATGACTTTTTCAAACAATTTACCCGCAGCGTCTATTAGACATATCGGTCTATAGTTTCCTGTCTTTTCTTTGGGAATTAGGACCAGCGTAAGAGGAATTCGCTATTTTCCACATATTTATTGAACAAGTTTGCCCACATTTGTGGTTTTAGTTTGGCGACTGCTTTGACCACTGCAGCTGGAACTCCATCTAGGCCAGGTGCTTTACCGTCGCTATCCTATTTGCGGCAACACTAACTTCTTCCTTGGTAATCTTCTGGAACTTCGGCTTATTATCGATTTTCTTTTTCTCTAGTGGGTTCCGGTATGGAAACAGTTTGTTTACTATATTTTATCTTGTACCCTTTTCCCCAGATGTTATTGTCTAGGTCGTCGCACAGTTTCTTCCAACACTTTTTTTTGCTGTTGGTAATGGCTTGATTTAGTTTTTTCCTTTTTTCTTTTAATTTGTTTTTTTCCTCATATGCTTCCTCTTTCTTTCTTAGTTGGTGTTGGTACATTCTTCGTGCTTTTATACAGGCGATTCTCTGTAGTGCAATTTCTTTATTCCACCAATACTCGCCTTTTTTGTTGCTTCGTCTTGCTGGCATTGTTGTTTCGCAGAGGTTGTTTAGAAATTTGTTCATTTTATTAACACTAGTTCTTCTAGCTTATCATAGTCCAATTTGTTTGTATTCAGCTCTTTTTTTTTAATTATATGTTTAGCCGTGGTTGTGTTTTTCTTGGTTTTTTTCCAGAGCCATTCTACGTATCTATCGCCGCTGAGCGTCTCTTGTTCCAGAACTTGCCAATTAGCTAGCCCATCTTTTGTAGAGCGCGAGCCCATTGTCAAGTCCAGATATGATTTTTGATTTCCCCTCTCGAATGTAGGAGTAGATGCCGTGTTTAGTACCGTTAATTCCGTGCTGGCTGCCCATTCCTCTACTAGAGTCCCTCTTTTGTTGTTCTTTTTTGAGCCCCATGTTTGGGAAGCTGCGTTAAAATTTCCTCCAACGATAACTCTGTAGTCAATTTTAACCACACGAAACATTTTCCCCATCTCCATTTTTGAATGTTCACATGTCCATAACCCTCCTATTTCTAGCGTATCCAAACACCACCAAGGAGAAAACCGAAAGTAGTAAATAGTAATTTTTAACTGCATTCGCAGGTAACAACAAATTGATTCCCAATCTCATTTGGACGAGAGTAATAACGAATAAGACAGTAAACCAAGGATGTGAAAAGACTTTCATGAATGTATGGCAAAGTACGGAGGTACGACCGAGGTTCAACAAGACCGGAAGAGTATTCCCCTTTGCATTGTGTAGCTCGAGATCTGTGTATGTCAAAAAAAATTGCGGTTGTTGTTAAGAAATTGTTTGGACGTGAGGATGAGCTTTGTAGACAACGACTCTGAACGATATCAGAAGTTGTTTTCCGAGAAACAGAGGTTGGTGTGTTGGTCTGCAGTTTATTCACATAACCCTTATGGACAAAGAAGGACTGTAAAGTGTTTTTTTTATCAGCAGGGACTTTATCGAGATTATTGTTATTGCCACGATCCATTCTACAGGTGCCGAGACCCAAAAGCAGTTCTGGAACTGAACAGTCTTAAAGAGGGGCCAGTGTTACGTCACTGATGTTATTAGAATAAGCTGGAATGATCTCGGTGTCCTAGAACTCCGTATCCTGAACTTTTAATATGATCTTCTGGAATATAATTTCAGCGAAGTCATGTATTTTATTCAGTTCAGTTTACAGTTTACACTGTACGTGTCATTTAATCGTGGCTATTTATTAATCTTATGATTGAGATTGCGATAAGCACGGAGAAATAAGTATCAGTAAGTTTGAGAAGTAAAAAAAAACTGTAAAAAATATTTTCTTTTGTGTGTTATAGGTTAGTAAAAACTTTGACCAAAAATAAAAAACCAGACTACCTTGGTTTTTACAATGCATTATAAGAAAAAACTATAAGATTGGAAAACGACCTTCATGTTTTTATGAAACTCGAAAAGTCAACAGTTATCATCGTTTTATCGCCAAAAGAAAGGTCGAGTCGATATTTTGTGCAATTTTTGGATTCATAAATAATTTAAAAAACAATACATCAATTATACATTAAAGTTATATAACACAAATCTAATTTAAACGTCAGTTTAACTCGTTATTACCAGATAAAAGATCAGTCATCAGTCATAAAAGTATGTCAGGTGATTTTACGGAAACGCCAAATCACACCACTAAAAATAGGGTAAGGGCGCAATTTTTTTTTCATTAAATCACGGCGGAAGTGTTTAGTTTTTCAGACAAAAAACCCAAAACGATGACATTGAATTGCAAAGTTGCGGAAATCAAGAAAACGCAGTGGTGGTTACCAACGCTTTTAAACATTATGGCTCTCTACCAGTTTTGGACAACCTTAACATGAAAGTACCAAAGGGTTCGATGTAAGTAAGCAGCTTTTTGCCAAAGCAATCAATCTTGTTTTTAGATACGCCTTGCTTGGTGCAAGCGGTTGCGGAAAAACGACTTTGTTGGGTTGCTTAGTCGGCAGAAAACGCTTGGTTTCTGGACATGTCAGCGTGTTAGGAGATAAACCCGGTTCCGAAATTCTCACAACCAAAATTGGATACATGCCACAAGTAATCACTCTTCTGCGAGTATAAACGTCACTTCTAGCATTAAGTGAACTTGTTTTGCAGGAAACTGGTTTACACCGCGGATTTACCATAGAAGAAGTTTTGATGTTTTTTGGGCGCGTGTTAGGAATTCAGGGTAAGGTAATAAAAGCAAGAACTGAGTTTTTAGTTGAACTGTTGATGTTGCCCGGATCAAACCATAACATCAGTGAGCTCAGTGGCGGCGAACAGAGACGCGTGTCGTTGGCAATCGCTTTTTTGCACGAGCCGGAACTTTTGATTTTGGACGAACCGACGGTGGAACTGATCCAATTGTTGCGTGAAGTAATATGGAGCACTTTCTCGACATCACCTAAGACGAAAAATCTAACTATTATTATTACGACCCACTACATTGAAGAAACTTCCCAAGCAGACATAGTAAGGACCAAACGATTCAACGATACTTCATCAAGTTTTTAATTACAGGTTGGATTCAA